>JACN01141900.1:0-13494 GCA_000787155.1 Scartelaos histophorus
AATAAATAAATAAAATAAAATAAAAAGCAGAAGTTTCTCAGTTAAATTGTCCTCATATTAGTTTTGAAGACAGCAAAAATCAGTGACTTGAGAACACTGAGACAATTCATTCTTACTCTTTGCCCCAAAAACAACAAAAGCACAATAGCAGCTAACGCTTTATGTTGACTTCATGCTGCAGCCTGAATACAAAGTGCCAACCGACCAAAGCGCCGTGCAGTGATCTCTGTGTGTTTTAGCAACTGCATGAACAAAGTGACTCATATTCTTACGTGGAACATTCAAGACATCGTGACCATGACCAAAACTTTTCATCCTTCACAGTCCCACAGAGCTGCACAACAGAAGAGGCCGGAGGAAACCCGAGCAGCTCCTTATCTGCACAGATACTATCAAACTGGTTAGCTCGGTTAGCGGAGAAAGTGGGACAGAGACGATAAGGGTGAAAAAGACACCGGTGCACCAGAACATGTGGATTCAGAACACTGCAGGTGTGGAGATCATCTGTGCTCATGTACTTTATATCTAAAAAAGGAAAGTGGAATAGTAGTACTAGTAGTAGTGCTTACCTGTGCTCAAATACTCTCATACTACTAAAATACTAAAGGAAAGTCTAGTAGTAGTAGTGGTGGTGGTGGTGGTGGTAGAGACAATGGGCATAGTAGTAGTAGTAGTAGTAGTAGTAGCAGTAGTAGTAGTAGTAGTAGTAGTAGTACTAGTAGTAGTAGTAGTAGTAATAGCAGTAGTAGTAGTAGTAGTAGTTGTAGTAGTAGTAGTGATGTAATAGTATTGATAATAGGAGTGATAATAATAGAAGAAATATTTGTTTTAACAGTGGTAGTGGTAGTAGTAGTAGTAGTAGTAGTAGTAATAGTAGTAGTAGTAGTAGTAGTAGTAGTAGTAGTAGTACAATAGTCATAGTAGTAGTAGAAACAATACAATACAATACAATACAGTAGTATGAGTTTCGGTAGTAGTAGTAGTGGTAGCAGTAGTAGTAGTAGTAGTAGTAGTAGTAGTAGTAGTAGTAGTAGCAGCAGTAGTAGTTATCACAATGAACTTTGCTCAAATACTTTATATTCGTAATAGAACATTTTAGAAGTACTAGTAGTAGTAGTAGTAGTAGTAGTAGTAGTAGTAGTAGTAGTAGTAGTAGTAGTAATTGTCTTTGTCATAGTATTAATAGTAATAGTAGAAGTAGTAGTAGTAGCAGCAGCAGTTATGGCATGACAGTTGCATGACATAACAGTACTTTTACATGCATACTTCTGACACTGACAGCTCTGTTAGGCCATGTGACCAGACAGTCAAAACCAAGGTCTGTAGTTCAATTCCCACATCCTCAGTGTGCACAGGCTGCTTGCTCAAAGGCACAATAAGAGTGATTTACGAGCTGCACATTCCCGCGGGGTCATAAACGCTCTCAGTGTCACCTCAGCTCCATGGGAAGAGATATGAGACATGTTAAATATTGAAAACATTGTAGTCACATTTCAAATTATATAACCCTTTTTGCTCTGGCACTCGTTTGGAAGAGTAATTTGAATCCTTATCTTCCTGTTGGCATGTTTGTTTGGAGACTAGAGTTGCCAACAAAGTATGTCAGATATTAAAGCAGCGGTGTTACACTTGTGTGGGGCATTTACTGCTAACACGGAACGTACTTCGATCACCATGTTTTACAGATTTAAAATGCTATATTCACTAAAAACAATGGATCAATATGTTTTATAAGCTTTATTTACGATGCTCTGAGTTCTCCCCCCATTGCTCTCGGCGCTAAGTCACTCCCCCTTCAGAGCGCTATCACAACGCAATCAGCGCGCATCCCGATAATGAAACTCCTCCCCATCGCACCAGGTTTGTGAAGTTATAGTTGAGTTAGAGTATTGTTGTATTATGCTGCTCAGTCTTGTTCAGGCTTGGAAGACTTTTATGACATTTTGATGAGAGAACAACAGTCCAACATGGTAGAAAGTTCCAAAATGTTGATATATTATTCATGTATATTGTATAACAGAGAGGAAGGTTCAAATAAGACACAGGAGAAGATCGCTATATTACCCAAACATATTACATGAAGGACATGAGAGTACAACATTCTAACATGGTAGAAAATTCCCAAAATTCATAAAGGAAGGTTGAATTAGGACGCGGGAAAGATTACACAAAGATGCAAGAAGGACATTTAAAAAATATTCAAAAGCGAAACGAAAGAAAAAAGCTAAAGCTAGTATTCACCATCGAACTTAAAGGTTGCTGGTTTGATTCCTGCTCCGACTGATGTGGGTAGTGGTTGTGGCTGAAAGGAGTTTAAGTGCAGTTTGGCAGCCACACTTTGGTCATTCTGCCCCATGGCCTTTATAGCTACAAAAGATACAAAAATAATACATCATTTTTTAAACGATCTTTGTGTATTTTTACTTTTTTTTCGTACTTTTATGCAAGTCAACTAAACAGAACAAAATCCAAAATGATCTCTCGAAATGTAAGAGTAATTTCCTATTCACCTGCAGAGTCTGTATTTTAATATGGTAAATTAAATGTTTGCTTTATAAATAGGTCTTGATAATAAAAGAAAACAATTGCCAAAACTATTTATTACGGCTCCTTTTCTTGTTTTTTTGGACCTAGCATTATCTCCATAATTTGGGCATCTCTGAGTAAATAGTCCTTGAGTTAAATAGTCAGTTGCTCGTATAGGAGTTCAAAGGTGTACTTAAAGTGAAGTCAGTTCACTGGTGTTTACATCGCCATGGCACCCGCTCTGCTCCATGTGTGTGCACCCGGGTTTGGGCGGGGACCCGTTTTTCCCACAAGAAACAACGTCGTAAACTTCAACCTAATTACACCGTGGACTCGTGAACAGTGAGAGCCGGGCTTTGAAGGACTGAAGGTGGAAAAAGTACACATTTCCTCATTTTGTGCATTGTTCTGCGCTTTTTTAGAAACGTTTTGGGGGATAATTTAAAGAGGGAAAAATAGAAACTGCTCATGATAAGCATGCACTTTGAAGGTGCATTGTGTAACTTCTCTGGTGGAAAGTCTGTCAGTGCTTTTCTCCATTGGAACAGTCTGGCATTATACCTTTCATGGAGACCCAACCAGCCCAAGTGACAGGTCAGATCTGTGGAGAGATGACGCCGCTCAGAGTCAGACAACCTGTTTTTCTAGATATTTGTTGAGCTATAAAACTTATAATTGAATAATAAATGTATATGTATTACATAAAGTAGAGCTGTTTAAAGAAACTTTTGAGTATTTGGCATATCCATAGAAACAGTGCACCTTTTAAATGTATATGTATATTTATTTATTATTTATTAAAGTAGTAATGGCATATCCATAGAAACAGTGCACCTTTAAAAACACAAAGGAGCATTTCTGGATTAGGAATAGGTCAAGTAATGCAGAAATGTAAAAGTGAAAAAATATAAAGTTATAATGTTAAAGGAATTATGTGTAGCCTGGGTTCTTACTGTATAAAAAGAACTATGCATTCAGTTCTGTTTCTTTTTATTTTTGTTACTTAAATATACAGTAAGTCGTAAGTGAAACTATGAATACAAACTGGCTGTTCATATGCTGCATTTCTTTCTTAGAATTCTGTCATTGTTAAACAGGGTTAGACATTGTAAGTACTTTTTACTTCAGTTTTAGTCTATATTTTTGTAATGCTGCAAAATGACTGAATATAATTGTCTTGGTAATCGAAAACACCAAATTAAAACATAAATAAATGGGCCGTCAAGTAAGAATAAAGAATAAGAATAAATCAGCATTACAATTGTTATCAGTAAAAGTTATGTCTAATATGACCGCCTTGTATCTGGCAACATAGATAAGTCGAGTTTATTACAACTCCATTAGAGTTAAAATGTTGTTAAACACTGTTCATTTCCACCACAGCATATAATCAAATAATCAGTACTTTTGCAGGATAAATAGGACCAAAATTAAGACTTGAGACTTTGCCTTTCTCTGCATGGCCATCCAACCCCACACTGCCAGCTCAGTCACTGTAATAGCCTTAACCTTAGTCATCAGAGCTTTAATACTCCCTACAACAGGCTAGAATGCACCTTCCACACTGCACTGGGAGTTGTGGAGGAGCCAGTACTTAGTGCAGTAGTTAAAGTCGTTGTGTTTTGCATAGGCCTGTGCATGAGTGAACGGGCTCAGGTTTCACACAGTGGCGTTGTGGGCAGGATGTACACACTGCACCAGGCTCAGCCAGGAATATATGAATATATGGGCTTCCCAAGTGTTTTATGGTAATGTCAACAGAAGACAGGCAGAGGGGAACTTATTACTGGCTTTAAGGTTTTAATGGTATATTGTAGGTGTAAAGTATAGTGTGTGGTTGATTAGTAACTTCTCACAAGACTTAAATCTAGTTCTGGGATCTCAGAAATAAAAACATGAATGCATAATATTTACCTTAACTTAACTTAACTTTTTGGTCGGGGGTCGGTTCTGGAGTGTTCCTCAGTCTGACATATGACATACCCAGAAAAACAGGCATTCTGACCATGAGCGGGGTCGCCTCTCCAATGATCTGACCTGCAACTTGGTCTGGTTTGGTTTCCATGAAGATAGAAACATTTAATTATATAATCATTCTGTGAAACTTTAAAGATAAAGCAATAACATCTGCATGGAGAAAAGCATTTGATGGAGCCTCCAACAGAAAAGTTACACACTGCACCTTTAAATACTTCAGCCATTAATTCTACAAAAATACACAAGATAAATAACTCTTTAAACGGGTCTCAAATGTACCACATCTGGACTTAAGTCTAAACAGCACAAAAACATATCTAAACCATGGAGAGTCTATTTGAATTAGTAATGCTCCAGTACAATACTGACAGCAGATACCGACACTGATATTGAACATATTGGTGGACTGGATATGAGTTTGCCAAGATATCGGTTCAGCCCACGTCCCATTTTGGTCCATAAATTGGTGTAATGAGACAATGGGCCAAAACACCTCATAGTATTAAACTACTTTTTCAGAGCTGATTTACAAAGCACATTTGGATGTACTTTTTAAAGGAAACAAAGTGTTTTTAGTCTCTGCTGGATCTGTGCATCCCTAATTTGAATGAGTTTTTCCATGTTTTATGTATATTTTGTCTTGCCCCAGTACAGATATATTGTATAAAGTAGTTCTTGAGGTCAAAATAAGTCTAGTGTACTGTCTGCATCTAATTACAAAGCAAATTATCATCAAATAATCAAGTGCACGTTAGCATGCTAGTTGTTATAAGCATTACCCATTATGGCAAAACTCCGATCTAGTCTGAGATTTGTGCTTAAAAAGTGCTTAAAAATAATGAGGATGCTTAAAATACATAAGATAAGTGAGGAATAACTTTGCACCACTGAAAACCATTTACAATGAACTCGTTTTGTTTTTATCACATTTTTAAACCCAGTAAAACTCAGATGCAATGACTTTAATAGCGTTGTGACTACATCCAGTGCCATTCTAACACATATTTTTACAGTGTGGAACTACTTTCCCAAACGGTTTGCCACATCACCACAGATCCACCCCCTCATTCTAACTGCATGTATCACGGCACCAGCTCTTCTCTTCCATGGAACAGCATCTGGAGCGGATAAAAACAGCCCAGCCGCGGAGCCCCGAGCCTGGGTGCGTCAGCGCGAGCCAGGCCTCTGCGGTGTGGAGGAACTGGGTAGCATATTAGCGCTAGCATTATCACAAGAGGAGCTTTTAATGGCTCTTCATTAGGGCAATTACAGAGCGGAGGAGCAGACGAGATGTGCACAAATCACAGGAGGGCTAACGGGAGGAAAGCTGACACAGAGGATATGCTGGAGAAAAGATAAGCCACAGTTAAGCGGGGTAAAACAATGATTAGAAAGGTGGAAATGCTTTACTGTGACTTTGCTGCGCGTTTGTCTGCTCTATAGTTGTGTCATTACAGATGTATTATGGATTATTATGTTATTATCTAAAAGAAACAAGTCCACAAGTGTCCAGTAGCAGCTGAAGTTGCAGTAAACGTCATCAAATCAAAGAGCCGTGAAGTTATGGACACCTCCGATGGATAGCTGCAAGATCACACTGGCGAGTAACACATTTTTTTTTTCCAATGGCAGCAAAACGGTTGCGCAAAACTGTCAAATCCTATTGGAGAATGGACTAAGTAGAGAGCAGTGGGTGGATGCTAGTGTTGTAGTCAAGACCGCACTCATCAAGACCAAGAACTACCACTGGGTTCCGAGACAAGACCGAGACCTCCGAGGGTTGAGACCGAGACAACACCAAGATTTTTACAGGCTGAGACAAAGACAAAACCACAGCGCATCAAGACCAAATCAAAACCATCTTTGCGATTTTCTACATTTCTACAGTTATTTTGGCACATATATATCAATGTTTTGTTTTATCTCAATTTGATCAGATTAGCGTTGATTTGTGGTTAAAATAAGCCAAGCAAATGGTGCAGCACTTAAACACTGCTCCCTTTTTTGGAGCCTCGCCCACAGTTTGAGAACCACTTCTTTAGAGAAAACTGCTTTAAAGTGATTAAAGTGGGTAGTGGTGGTGAAAATGTGGCTTGATCGGCAATATGGCACTTAAAGATTATCCAAGCATGCATGAAACCCTTTAAATAAAACTTGAGGGTAAATAAGAAGAAAAAAATGATAACCTGCCTAAAAGCTCTAGGTCTGCTTTAAAAACACTAGAAGACTTTTGTATTGATCACATGTCTCACTTAAAATAAAACTTAAAATAATGTACGCTCATTATATTTGCATTGCTGATTCTGACTGAAAGCATCAAAACTGCGAAAGGTATCAAACAAAAAATAAACTCTAAATCTCCATCCTTTGCCTTGAACCCTGCTTTGCATGTTGGGAATTTCTTGACCTTGACATGGCTCAGCTGTGAAGAGAAAAACATTTCAGGAAACGTCATCATGAACCTCACTGAAAAGGCCAAGTGTTTACATTACTGTCGACAAAGTGAAGGCTGGAAATTGGATTGGATTGGATTTGAAAATTCAATATTCAATAGTTTTTAGCTACGTAATTCCATCCATCTTGCTTCATATATTTGATGTTTCTGTCCATGTCTTCACTTTTGCCTGGTGATGTATGTATTTTGATTTTCAGACAAGCCTGGATTAGGCATCTGACTCATCCTCTGCTGGAAAACAGTGTTTGAAAACGGTGAGTGTCGACTATTTGTCAGCCTGACTCCACAGGTATTTGACCCCAGATGGTTCACATTAAAGCTGCACTACGTAACTTCTGGTAGGTGTCCACATTGGCTTCTCTTATTGTTTTGCTTAGAGAGCCGCCCGATTCACACTTGACGGACTTTCTACCACAAAGCTACAACAATGTAAGTCAAAATATTAAATGTGCATCAAAATTACAACTCAAAATACAGAATTATTAGTATTTTATATAAACTTGATTAATTAACTAATCCTAAAAGTTTAAAGCTTTAACAAGTCAGTTTAATGTAACTGATTACACAGTTGGGCCAAATAATAAGTATACAAGTAAAGGATTTATTCAGAAAGTAAAATTACTTCATTAGTTACTTTCCAACTCGAGATACAACCAATCAAACACATAATAAAAAAGTAAAAGTACAGTTACATGGCAGAGTATGTATCAATACTCGGTTTACAGATAGAGTTAGTCCCACAGTATGTCAACGGAGACAAGAAAGTAACTGAATAAAAGCTATTGTACTATATATATAGATAGGTTTGAATGAAATAGGTATTTTAGGTTGTAATTGTGATGTGATGATGTTTTTGCTGTTGTACTTTGATTACATTGCACTTTGCCATGAATTACAGAACAGCTAAATTCACAAATGTTCAACTAGACCTAAGATATCACTACATAACAAGAGAAATATGTCACATTTGTAACAGAACCATTTTAATTATACCAATTTCAGCTGTAAAATTCTGAATTAAATAATATTTGCGTATAAAATGTAATGCACTATTTTGTGAAAGTGCCTCAAGCGTGTAAGTGCACAAGGGCACAGGGACAGTGGCTCTTCAGATGACTGGCATAGTGAATGTGTCAGAGTAAACACAAGAAGAGTAAACAGCTATTACTGAGACAGGAACATTCAATATGCAAGAACATCTCCACGGAAAGAACTAGATTATTATATTTATTGACTGACCGGTTATGGACAGAGACATTACACTGGACAGACTAGACAGACACCAGACAGACACATCGTTTTAAGTGTTATAGCACGTGTCTATAGGAGCTTTAAAAGAGACCGACTCCTATTGGAAATGTATGGAAGATCATTTGTTCCATCTGATTCTGAATTTTAAATGCAGCTGAATTTCTTGCTTTGAAATTTTCAACTCTCAAAAACATGTGAGAGTTATTATTCTGAATTTTAATTGGTGAAATTTTAGGTAATTTTTTTGTTTAAAAGTCCATATTAAAAAAACACCTTTTAAATATTCAGCATATTTTCAAGAAAAGTCAAAATTCAGAGTGAAAAAAATTTGCAGGAGAGATCCAAGATGCCAAGGCCTGAGCAATCGATCCAAAGTGAGCCGATCTAATTTAGTAAAAGCAGGAAATGGTGCAGTGAGGCCTTGTAAAAAACCTCGTAAACCTCGCCACACAGATGAAAACGGCCAATAGGAAACAGCGTCTGTCCTCAGTCACATGATCGAAATTTTACACTCTGAATTTTGACTATTGAATCTGAAGGCTTGAAAATATGTGCTGAATTTTTTAAAGGTGTTTTTTTTTTCTTTTTTTTTTTCAAATATATACAACAAATTCAGAATAAAAATAATTTTTTTAAAGGTGATTTTTTTTATTTCTTTTTTTTATTTCAAATATATACAACAAATTCAGAATAAAAATAATGCTAAAATCTTTTTTTCTGAGTTAAAAATTTCAAAGCGAGAAATTCAGCAGTATTTAAAATTCAAAATCTGATGGGACAAATAATCTTCCATAGAAACATCAGGGCTTTTAAAGTGAAATTAAACTTGTGAAATGAAACTTGAACGCATCACGTATGTTGTAAAGATGCTAACAGTGCAGCTGGGTTAAACTTTGACGAAGCACAAGAGGCTACAGTGCGAGTACTTCAAGTGTAATTACAGAGTCCAGATTGTGATGTGCTCTTATCTCCAGTCTGACCACAGAGGAGGCAGAGGGTGGAGTGTCGAGTTACTGACCGACCATTCAAAACTACAAACACAACAGAGCCACTGCCATCTGCTCACAATCCTCACTTCACAAGAGGTGCCTGCGGCCTGCTGTCCAAATGCTAAATATTTGCCTGACATAGATTTTTTTTTGTCTGGCTGTGATTTTATCAAGTCCAAGTGAATGCAAAAAACGGCCCATATCCAAATACAAAAACATTATTCAGGTACGTGAATGCCCTCGATTAAAAACAAGGAGTGCAAATTTATTAAAAAGTTGGAATGTTTTACTTAAAATTCTACTTAAAAGCTGGAATGTTCCACAGTGTGACATTTCTACTTTACATTTATTAGCTGGAATGTTCCACAGTGTGACATTTCTACTTTACATTTATTCAACCACAGGTGTTTTTATAGCTCAAAAATACCTTAAAAAAGAGGCATCCGGACTGTGAGCGGGGTCGCCTCTCCACAGATCTGACCTGTAACTTGCTGTGGTTTGGTCTTTATGAAGATAGAAAGTAAAAATATTAAGTGTGCACCAAAATTACAACTCAAAATACAGAAATATTAGTATTTTATATAAACTTGATTAATTAACTAATCCTAAAAGTTTAAAGCTTTAACAAGTCAGTTTAATGTAACTAATTGCACATTATACAAGTAAAGGATTTATCCAGAAAGTAAAATTACTTCATTAGTTACTTTCCAACTCGAGATACAACCAATCAACCACGTAATAAAAAGTAAAAGTACAGTTACATGGCAGAAAATGTATCAATACTCGGTTTACAGATAGGGTTATCAGAAGTGTCAAGATCAATACTAAAGTAAAAAAAAGGACAAATTCTATAATGATCTTGAACTTTATCATAACTAATACCAAACGACAAGAAAGTGCAATGATTTAATGTTGAAAATCACATTATATTGTCTAAAGAGTTTTTTTTATTATCTATCTTATCGAGTCTATTCTTTAGTATTGAAATCGAAAACGACAAAAAGTTGGATAGTAGGATTTATTCAAAAAGTAAAAATAGTTACTTTCCAACCATAGATACAACCAATCAAAAATGTTGTAAAAAAGCGCAGAAGAGTAAGTGATCTGTTAGCGAGAGTGTCCTCCATAAAGATGGTTGCAGCCCTTTTGGCCTGCTGCTGTTTATTATTTCATAGAGCTCTTATGTCTGCCAGATGGGACCAGACCTGGAGCCAAGAGAAGCAGAGGAGTCGTCCCGCTCCCCCCTCCCCCCTCACCCCTCACTCCTCGGGGGGGAGGCACCGGCTCACACGGGGTCCGGCAACCTCTGCGGAGTTCAGTTATGTCTAAGGTGTTGCAATAGTAAAATTACAGATGAAGATTGGCCAGAACTGATAGTGAAAGAAAACATGTCACGGTGTTTTATGGTGCATGAAAAAGAGGTGAAGTGTCTTGCCCAAGGACACCATAACAGTAAAGTTGGTAGAAGTGATCAATAGGTTTTTACTATGTCAGTACTACAGAATATACTCAAAACATATGATACTATGATGATTTTAAAAAGCATTTCTTATTTATGTTCTGCAGACTATGTGAAGAAATAACTGTTACGAAGCACTTTTGAATATTATTTTTTGTATTATAACAGTACAAACGGGTTATCAAGGTATTTTAAAAGGAAAAAGTAGCATCTTCACAATTTTGTAAGCCTCCACAAAATATCGGAATAAATATCGTACCGTGACATGTGGAGAAAATATCGTAGCGAGAGTTTTGGATATCATCACATCCCTAATGTTTAATTGTCACTTGAATTTTGCACTTTTCAAGCTGGTCAAAATGTCACTGTCACAAGCTGTATTTCAAAATGGCAATAAACATTGTACCAAATGACTGGGCAAAGCAATGTCACTCTTGTTATTATGTTCAGTATCGTAATATCATGAGATTTCCCGCGATATCGCAGTAAATATCGTATTGTGAGGTTCATATTATCTTGATATCGTATCGTGAGACTTGGATATCGTTACACCCCTACCTCATACAGCTCAAGATCATTCTAAAGAACTTCAGGAAAGGTTCATTTCTGTCCTCAAGAAATGTCAGAGTTTTTCCTGTGACTTTTTAGTACCAATACTTGCTCAGATGAATATAGTTTACTAGATATATACCAGATACTAATATCGATGAGTATCTTTGGCAACCGTAACTCACACTGCTTTTGTCCACTCCAGTCAAACTAATAAGGAGATCTGGAATGTACCACATTAAATCTAGCTTTATTTTAGCTTTCAGCGAACAGGTTTGTCTTTATGACGGGTGGTGACTCTATATCAGGAGTCTCCAAACTTTTTTTCCTCCGATGAGCTCCTTTACAAAACAAAAATGCCAGAGAGCTACTCGTTTTAGCGGCCACAAGATATTTAGTACTTCTAAGAGCGACAGCCTTGGAGCAGAACAGTTAGAGGCCTAGAAAACATCCATCCATCCATTATCCACTGATCAGTAGGGGTGTAAAAAAAAAAACAGTTCAGTGAAATATCGTGATACTTCATTACACAATTCTCAAATCAATTCAAAATACATCCGAAACGATTTTTAAAATATTTTTCATTACTTACATACACTCTTCTGATGGCTTAAACATTTTTATATATTATATTTCATACAATTGTGAAGGTGCAGTTGACAGTATTAATAGAAGTAATTATTGATAAATCGCAATATGTTTTATTATCAGAATATATTGTGATATACTGAATCGTGACATGTATATCATGGCAGACTCATGACAATGCTCACCCCTGTTTATTAGTTCAGACGCTAAAGTTAGGTGTGAAATCTTTACATTTAGAATTTTAAAAGTCATTCTATTCATCAAATTTTTGTTATTCAGCACAAAACTTTCAGAAATTCTTTGGCGAGCTACTAGGAAAGAGGAAAAAGAGGAAAGAGGTGGAGACCTGCCCCTGCTCTGTGCTTGTTGTCATGGAAACGGATACGTTTAATGCCATTTTGTGAAACATTGCAGGCAAAGCAATAGCATCACTCGCTTCTTAACACATTCCAAGCGTGATAATTATTCACCGCGATGAGCTTACGAAGATATAACTTATAACATCATCAGCGGAGCACCTCACGCTGACCCTACACCATTTATGCACATGCGTGTGGTTGGGTGAAACTATTATAAAGCAGACGCTGAGCCAAGGAGACAGGATCACAGAGGGAGTGGTGACCCAGACTCTGACCACATGTGTACAACCCACGTATCACCCAAAGTACGCCCTATAGGCCCTGGATAAGTATAAGGAAGATACTGCGCAGAGAGTACACGCTAAAACTCTTTGGCATGTTTCCTGTTATCACCTCGCCGACATGAGCCGCACATCTGCAACCGCACTGACTCATATTTACATGAAGAATCTCCAGCTTTCCGGCGGAATAAATGTCGAACGACGTCACCGATCGTTTGCTGGTCTTCGTTATTTATTAAACAATAAGTAAAAATGAAAAAAACAAGGGGGACATCTTGAGATTAAATGATGTTAGATTAAGAACAGACAGAGGAAATAAATGACTTTAGAGATGAGAACAACATTGCAAAGTTGTTTATGTGACAGATGTTAATGAAGCCCGTGGAAATCGTCCAAAAACATACATAACTCTTTATAATAAGAACCGTCCGCAAATAGTTTCCAGGAGGAATAGTTGCAGTGACAAATGTTGGTTCAGAAAAGTCTGCAAAAAGAAGTTGCTCTACTATAGACGTGCTGTTCAGTTTTGAGCCAACTGGGGCATTCTGTGTAAGCACATGCCTGCTAACCACAAGGTCACAGGATCAAATCTCTCCTGAGGTGGAAAATACTTCAGTCCTATTTCGGTAAAACTGCGGGCTTGTACGGGGAAGGCATCTGGCATAAAACACCGCTTCTCAAATAGTTTTAAAGGTTCTTGGATGACTTTTAGACCGGTTACTGGTTATATTAGTCAGGTTTTGAGAGGAAATCCTGCAGCTTTACCGCAGGAACAGGAATGCAAATGTCACAGAACCGCATCGGAACAAAACGGGCGCACGCAGTTATCACGTACCGCGAGGGTGGAATGCTGACGCGACCTCTGACCCCATTGAGGAAACAGGAAGTGGTTAGGAAAGTCAACGCGGCCAGGAGGTCAGGTGGGGTCAGGGGAGATAAGGCTACGAAGAGTGAGAGTGACGACGGAACGTGAACTAGGAAGTATCCAGGAAGATCCGGGAGTGGCATAGAACTAGTACAAGACAATGAAAGACATGAAAGTACTAATCCACTGTATTGT
>KN492067.1:6329-28014 GCA_000787155.1 Scartelaos histophorus
GATAAACTGCGGTTTGAATCAACGAAAGCAAACCATTTTCCTTGTTAACCAACTGGTTAACACATCAGGCAAGATCAAGAGAAACAACACCCTCAACAGGTGATGTCCTAATGCAGACAACTGAAGAGAAAACATTTCAAATTTTCAATTCAAATTTCACATCACAAACTCTGCATTTCCAGTTTTTATATCTTGCACGTGTTGCTGCTACTACTTTGTGCAATTTACACCTTGGATAGTGCATTCTGAAATATTTGCCTGTCTATGTCACAAAAATGAGAACTAACAATACAATTCTCCACAAATCCCCCAATACAATGTAACCCAAGATTATCACCTGCAATTGCAGTGGCAAAGCCTGTGCAATCACCTGTTTTCTCCAGGTGTTGCAGATCTTTTTATGGGTCTAAAAACCTGTTTTGTCCAATATAAATTGTGCTCCCTGCACAGCAGGAGTAGGGCGTGTTAGAGCTGTTACAGGGCAGAATATTGCCAATCGTCATGTGCATGGCCAAAACTTTATGTTGTGTACATCAGGATCCAAATTGTCTTGATAGAGTATCAGTGCTAAAGGACATCTCCCCTCATTCAGTATAGTGTTTCTGACTGTGTTCTGTCCATCCCATATGTCCTTTAAAACATTCTGGTTTGGAACTTGTAAAGGGGTCTTTTCATATTCCTCTTTAAAAGGCCGATTCAAAGAGACATGTAAGAGTGGCACAAATGGCCCATCAAACTGTTCTTGTTCAGCTGTCTGTATGGTCACCTCACATGCATGTTTAATGGACTTATTTTCTGCACCATTGACACATGAGATCCAAATGTGTTTAGTATTCCAGACATTTTACAACATCCGTTAAATGAGTATGCCATTTTCCTACCTGCTATTTTATATGACCTCGAAGATGTCTGATGAACTTCGGTTTGACTGCAAGTGTTTTATAGCAAAATTGAATCTGACATGTCATTGTTCTTTGATGATGACTGCCTTTAGACTCATTTTCCTTATGGTCTGTGTAAATGTGACACCTAAAGGCAGCAAACTTATTGAATGAGCAGTCAGCTACACTGCAGACAAAAAGGACATTTGGGGCATTACTCTGGAGTTTCAAATGAAAAGTGAAGCTCCTTGAACCACCACCTTAACGTGGTAGAGGGGTTTGGTGCAAACAGGTCCTGGGGGATGGGTCAGAGCAGTTCAGAAGCCCTTTATGAAGAAACACATTCAGGCGGCCTACCTGATCTGAACCTGGGCAGTGTTCTGTTATTGGACTTCTGTGCCAGACACAGTTTGTCCATAATGAACACCATGTTCGGGCACAAGGGCATCCACAAGGACGGCCTAGGCTAGAGGTTGATGATCAACTTGACTGTCATGTCATCTGACTTCTGGTCGTGTGTCTTGGACACTTGGGTGAAGAGAGGGGCTGAGCTGTCATCTGATCACCACCTGGAAGGACCTGGCAGGCCCAAGCACATTGTGAGGGTCTGTTGGGAACGTCTGGTGGAGCCCTCTCTCAGACGGACCTTCAACTTGCATCTCTGGGAGAGCTTCTTCCACATTCCAGGGGAGGCGGGGCACAGTATTGACCTCTATTGACGATGCCGCCGCTGTGGTCATAAGGTCTGTGGTGCCTGTCACGGCACCAATCCCTGAACCGGGTGGTGGACACCAGAAATAAGGGATGCTGTCAGGCTGAAGAAGGAGGCCTATCAGGCTTTGCTGGCTCATGGGACTCCTGAGCCAGCTGATGGGTACTGGTGGGCCAAGTGTGCCACGGCCTGTGCGGTCGCTGAGGCAAAAACTCGGGGTTGGGAGGAGTTCTGGGTGGCCATGGAGGAGGACTATCGGATGGCCTCAGGAGGGGGAAGTAGTGCTCCTCAAACACTGTGTACGGTGCGAGGGGAGAGCTGTTGACCTTGACTGAGGATGTTGTCAGACGGTGGAAGGAATACTTTGAGGATCTCTTCAATCCCGTCACATCCTCCGAAGAGGAAGTCGAGGCTGGAGACTCAGAGGTGGACTCACGCATCACCCTGGCTGAAGTCACTGAAGTGGTTGACAAGCTCCTCGGTGGCAAGGCTCTGGGGGTGGATGAGATTTGTCCATTAAGTCTCTGGATGTTGTCGTGCAGTCTTGGCTGACACGTCTCACACGCAACATTGCGGCGGTGACAATGCCTCTGGACTGGCTGACCGGGGTGGTGGTTCCTCTGTTTAAGAAGGGGGACCACAGGGTGTGTTCCAGCTATAGGGGAATCACACTCCTCAGCCTCCCCGGTCTATGCCAGGGTACTGGAGAGGAGAATCTGACTGATAGTCGAATCTTGGATCCAGGAGAAGCAGGGTGGTTTAAACAATACTGCCTACTACTTTAAATCTGAATTCTTTCTATTCTAATGATTCACACTGAGCTCTTGTTAAGACATTTTAAAAGGTAAAATTTGCATTTCTACAACTCTTGTAAACGCTATAAATACTCATATAAATATACTTTTACTTATATATACTTTAAATATACTTATAATGTCTTTTAAAGTAAAATTTCTCTTTCGTTTACAGACTTGAAATGACTGAAGCTCAAAGCAGACGACTTGAACTTGACTTGGACTTATGGCCCAGTGACTCCAGACTCAACTTGGACTTGCCTTTCTTTGACTTGGGACTTGACTCGGAGGTCTATGACTTTGAGGTCAAAGACTTGAGACTTAGTTGAGACTTGCAAAACAACGACTTGGTCCCACTTCTAGGATGAATGTAGTCCTGTATCTGTTGGGTTGTAGGAGCCTGTTTTGCACTCAACTTTTCTCCACAAAAGGGCCGCTTAACTGATGTAAAACTTTGAGAAATATTACCACAGCTACCATTTCACCAGAAAATAATTAGAAAAAAGTGAAAACATGCCATATGCACCGCCAGTATTTGTGAAGTATGCGCATAGCCCGTTATTCTTTCCATTTTGTAAGTGTTTTCTGACTTAAAATCTCAAAGCACATCTTCGGGAATGCGAGATGGTGCAGATAAAGTGTTACGCAAGTCAATCGAATAACTCAAGGGCGAAACCACAGCTATTTCTACAGAGATATCCTAATGTATCTTTATGCACTGTCTGAAAAGCCAGCGACGTGTTCAGGCAGAGAAGATTTCACAACTTTGCATGGTCAGTAAAGGGTCTGTGTTGTATTATGTGGCACAGTTATTGGCAAAGTCCTACAGCTTCTGCAAGTTATAGTTCAGACAGAGGAGTGTGTGTGTCATAGAGGTATAGGAAATATGGATTAAAATGAATACACTTTGATGCACCCAATAATAAAGTATTTCCATTCCAGCTGTGTTAAAACATGCTTAAAATGTCTTGGTTTAGGTGTAAATATTGTAAAAAAGACAAAATGACAGAAAAATAAGTAAAATAAACAGAAATGCAAAATTAGCCTCGGAAAATACGGTTTATTTAATTTTGAATCAGCTCTTTTAAAAGGTCCTAAAATAGACTCCTGTGAGCATGTTTGAGTAATCCTTTCTTCATTTTTGCATCTTCAAAACTCAAAATGCGCCGTTCCACCTCGTGATATCATTTAATGGTAGCTCCCTTTAGCTTTAGTTCAGTAGAAAGTTGAAATTCCAGGGTTGAAATTGTCCAAATGTTTCTAGTGAATGTGAATGGAGTTTAAAAACACAATAGAACACTTCCTGTATTACCCCATGACATCACAAGGTGGCACAATAACAGACAGTGAAGATGAACAGTATAAGAACTTACTGCAATAGAGGAAAAACTAATCTAAAAAGTCCTTTAATTATGATATATGACCAAGTCGAAGACACTACCTGTATCGAAACACATTTTCACATCAAGACTTTAATTTATAGTACTTTTATTGCAATTCCAACAGTACCTTGGACTTTTTTTTGACTGCTTTTGCCAAATCACAGTAAGTTTTTATACTACAGGCATGTTCACTTCACTGTCTGTTCACTTTTGAGACCTGTTCTCGACTTTTGAAGATATTACTCTTCAAAAAAGCTTCAGATATAGACACTTTAATCTATCAGAAAATGACTTAAAAGTAGTGAAATTATCCTGCTGTGTGGACAGATTTTACTTGACAAGTTAAAATAAACTCCCTCTAGACTAGAATGAAGCAGTCTCAGAACTAGTATGAAAATAATAAATCTAAAAACAAGATGAATAACCTGATAGAAGTTCAGAGAAATCAGAGAAATTTGCAGCGTATTTTTCTTTTTATACAACTCCAGGTATGTTTGCAATGAGGAAACATAATAAAGATCAGAAAATGGCGGATTTAAAACAAAGTATATGTATTTTAATCAGATTTTTTATCACCAGAACGTTGATGTCCGTGTGCTACTGTGCCAGAGTGGTTATCCTGTCTCCTCCTCTCAGTAAAGCGGTTGTGGGTTAGACTCCAGACGTCTGAGATACGCCCGTATGAAAACGCAACACGGATTTCAAAATCAAAGGAAAAAAAAAAGTTTATTAATTTACCAAGCATACAAAACAAAACAAATTTCTTTCAAACTAACAATTCAGTTTCAGTGCAATTTCAAAATATACATCTTTAGCAGGGCCTCGCATAATTTACAACCGTTAAATGATCCTAACCAGAGGAAGCTTCAATGTACACACCCAGTCACTTCTTATGAACAAAAGTCACAAATGTAATATTAAATACACAAAAACAAACAGCTCTGTAAACAAAGTCCGTAAACGAAGAAAAAAAAAAGTTTAAAAAGTAAATTATATTATCATTTCTATATTTGGTTTGTGATTTAAATAAATACTAGTCATCGTTAAGTATACATTAAATATTATTTGGTGTGCAAGTGTAGCAGGTCAGTAAAGGGTATTTGAAAATGTGGACCGCAACTTAATCTAAATTAAGACTATAATCAAGGCAATTGTCGTATAGCTAATAATCGTACAGATAGTCTTGCGTTTTATAACGGCGTACGCACTTGTGGCTGCTAAAAGGCCAATTAGCGGTTAACAACTTCATTAAGAACAAAGTAACATTAAAATTACCCATTAACAAATGCACTGTGTGTCAATGCAGTACTGGGCGTTTGGTCTTTCAAAATAAGACAATTCTAATGGGTTTAATTGCCTTAAGATCAGGAGCTACACATGAAATTAATAATAACGAGTTGTATACCAAATAAAATGGAGCACAAATTGTCACTCATTGCAAAATACAGAAATTTGTATAATTTTGAAAATGTATTGAATGAAGATATTTTAGTTTGGAAAATCCTGTAAAGTAAAATACAGGAAATCAGGCTAAACCACAAGCTGACGATAAACGTTTGCTGCGAGCTTGATACGCTATACTTGGCCTTTTGTATGTTTATGAAAATAGATGACTAAATAAATAAATATTGTACCGAAAACACATCTGCATTTCTGAAAACGTGTGCCCCAAAAACAAAATATTTTAATTCATTTTGGCGTTTTGTCGCGTGGTGCTACAATTAAGCTGCTACATACAACTCAATAGAAACGCGTCGTACCTGCGTTAGTCATTAGTAGATGAACAATTCCACCTTCTTATTTGTTAATACTATATATTAGTTTATATTATAATATTAATTCCCATTCAAATTAAACATACATTAGAACATTAGTACGTGTTATCGGATTTTTCAGTGAGTTGTCAATGCACCATTCTGTATTAGTATCAAAATCACCTCGTCAGTACAGCATCCTGGTATAAGTTATTCTATCATATATGCCCTTAAATTAAATATTATAATAAATATTTGTGCTACTTTTCCCCCATTCACAAAATTCAAAAACACACAAACTGTCAGTCCGCAATCAGGCACACTGAAAATATATAGACCATATAGATATCATGTATTAAGCCTTATGTCAATGGAAGTCTTAATATTCATAGTACAGAGAGGTTACTGTAGAAATATTAGAAAGTTGTGTTAATTGTTAATATATATTTTTATATATTTTTGGAAAAAGGACTGGACTAAAGCAGCAGAGAGAAAGCATTCACTTGTAGGCGTTGTAGACCTCCTAGTATGATCGGAAAAAGCACTATAGTGGTTTTGGGTTGAGCCTCGTTTCGTTTAGTCCATACGCAGCGGTACAAAAAACAGCAGAGGATGGGAGTGAAGAGGATATCTGTGCTTTTAACAGTGATGGTGATGATGAAGAAGGCCATAAACATGAAGTAAAGGGTAATTCAACACTTAAAGGGATTGTACCGATTAGGAATGTTCCAATATGGATTTTTTTGAGCTGATACCGATATTAAAGATCCTAGATTGTGCACAATTTATTCACATTAACTTTTAGTCACGTTATAATGTTACCTTATCAATAACAGACCTGGAGATGCGTTTTGTTTCATTCACACATGTTTGAGTGCAATTTCAGGTCTAAAATTTTGCAAATGATTCTATTGTAGGTGTATGGAGTTTAAACAGTGGAGGATCAGAGAACTCCGCCTAAATATGCAAAATTTATGTGTTAAAACATGTGTGAATGAAACAAAACAAAACTCCAACTTAAGCTTTTAAAATATAAGCAAGGACTACACGTTTATGTTAAATTATAATAAAACTCACACATTGACTTTTGCATAAATATGCATTTTTCTGGCATCTAAATGAATTTGCAGAAATGTGCAAAGAAAGCTCTAAAATCTTTGACGTAGTATATGATTAGACTAGATAAGGATTTGGCAGCTGGTTGTACATTCAAGTTTGTCACTAATGGTGCCCAGAAATGATATTATGCAAATACAATTACCAGCAATTGGCAATCCAGCAATTTGTGTCATCTTACAGGAAGAGGCTGCCCAAAATAGAACAACCAGAAGCAATGTATAATAATAAATACATTTTTTAAATCTAATTTGCGCTAAAGTATTTGAGGTAAGCTCTGCTACAGCTCGTTTTGAGGTGATGTGGTTTTGTTGTGGTGAAAAAAGTTCATTTTGAGGTTTTCAAGTATTGATGGTTTTCAAATTGTAGAATGTGATGAGGTCCTACAGTCAGATGGGGCCAAGAACCAGTTTTTCCTATTGATTAGATTGTACTTGTACATTTACCTTTTGTATATTTCCAAAAGGTAACGATGGCAAAGATAAATTTAGTCATTTCTACTAGTTATTAGACCCAAGAACTCACTGTATTACAACAAAAATCTAAATTTGAACAATTCATTTTTTCATTTTAGCTGCCGCAATCAGTATCAAACAATACAGGCCTATACAATGTTGTGATGTCATTTCAAACACAACAATTGAAAGGCTAGAAATTTAAAATATTGTTCCATTAGTAAAGAAAATATATTTTTGAAAGTAAAACTCCACAGTTCAAATTTGCTGTGGTTAAACGCACAAGTGGCATGAATTGAGAGCAGTTGTAGTTTTCAAGTAAAAGTACCATAGTTCTGGTTACAGTTTTGTATTTGCTGTTTAAGTGTTGAATTACTCTTTAAGGCTCATCCCTCTCAGCTGAAGCATGGTTTTTACTGTACATGTGTCTCCTCCTCATCCTCCTCTTCATCTTCATCTTCCTGGTGGTTGGTGCTTTAAGTTTCAGTCACATCTGTCCATTTCCTGTTTACCTGATGCACTCTTCCTCTGATGGAGTTTCTGATTCCTCATTCTCGCTGTCGTCGAGCTCCGGGAGGTCGCCCCAGAGGAGGAGGTTAAGGCCTGTGCACAATCAGGAAGATTACAACTTTATTAGAAAATAAGTCCCTACTGCAGAAAATAAGTCCCTACTGCAGATAATAAGTACGTACTGCAGAAATTTGTATTTGCATGTCAACATGGTTTGGGTTACATTAAAAGTATAAACAAAATTTTAAAAACTGGCATCATTCGCTTTAATTACAAGACCAAATACAAAAAAAATAACAAAAAATGGTCACAAATTTCTTTTTCTATTCTGGAAACTTTTGGAGCCGCTTTTCTGGACGGAAAAAAAAAAAAAAGATCATAAATCAAAGCTTAAAATAAACTAATGTAAAGATATCTGTGGGTATATTACTGTTTTTTTCCTTGAATGTTCCACAATATGAAACAGTGAAACAAGCAAGTGACACTTACAGTTACAGGCCAGATCTGTGGAGAGGCAAGCACGCTCACAAGAATGCATAATTTCAAGGTCTGTTTTTAGAAATAAATTTACACTGTGATTGAATAAGCATAAGGTAGATCTGCTTAACGCCATACAGTGGAACTTTCTAGACCAAGAAATAACTGGGTCAGAAAAGTTTCATGATGTAATTTAGATTTATTCCACCGATTCAAACTTTTAATAACTAGAAAAGTTCCTGACTGTTTTTGTATTATTATATATTGCAGTAGAAATGTGTAGGAGTGTGTTTTTTTTCCCTTTGTCCTGTCCATCATGTTTTTTCTCCAGGCTAAATATGCTTTAGACATACAAACTGTTATGTAACGCGAATCACAGTTAGCGGTGCAGAATCGGACCTGTTGAATCCAGTCTGTTGAGGGTGGAGACCGCGTCACTGTTGAACATCCAGAAGTGTCCATTATTACAGGAGAGCAGGCAGGGCTTACAGGGGGCCACCACGTGATAGCCCACTACGTTACCACTGTGAAAGGGGGAGAGGGGGCGGAAAGGGTGAATAGAAAGGGAGAAATTGGGGTAGTGAGGAGAAGGGGGGAGGAGAGAGAACAAAAAATAGGGAGTGGAGACAGCGGAGAGTGGGTGAGAAGGGAGAATTTTAGAAAAAGTAGGAGGGCGGGAGAGGGTGAAGGGAGAGCGAGGCAGGAGGGAGGGTGTTTTGATGGGGAGCGAGGGAGAAAGGGGGAGAAAAGAGGGCGTGTGGAAAGGGGGGAGAGAGGGAATAAAGAAAAAGGCATGTCAGCAGTTTAAAGAGGCACGAATCAAAAAGTGCCAACGTCAGACTTGTAGCTCTATTATGAGTTTGTTTTGACCAGGTACAATGAGACACATCTACAACCTTGTTCAGTAGTAACATTTGTGTACACTCGATTTATAAATGTACAATATTGTGTTTTGCCAAAAATATTACTCGCCTTTATTTTTTTGGTTTCGTTGATTTAATCTTAATAATCTAAACAGTTTTAACTCTGGTGCTCTTACGCATCTATAAAACATACCATTTAGTTCAATTGTCATTTGTTTGCACTAAATTTGGAGTAATATTCTAACAGAAATATCATGCAAGTAAGTCGTTTGTTAGTTTCTCCCACATTGACTTAATATTGTTACATGTTGTCGACTGGAAATGAGCTCATCAAATGTATAGGTGAAATAACAGATAAAAACAACTAGGTAGATTATTAAAATTTAACTATTGTTACTAGCAATATATCTTGGCATTGGTAATGAGCAATAAAGAGCAGCGTCTGACATCTATGCTTACTGACATGACTTAATTATCTCCTTATCAGCAGATGGTGGGTCTTATAAAACACCTGTAGGGTAATGGTGGGGGATCACGTACCACTTGAGGCAGGCGATGTCTCGCAGTTTGCATTTACAGCTTTCGGTGGAGTAGCAGCTGGCCACAAAGTCAACAGTTCTTTGGGGGAGGGGGGAAGTACATGTAATGAGAAAACAAACATTAACAGATGAAACACGTACGAACAGCATCTATGTAATTGGCAACAACCTGCTAAAGAAACTTGAGGGGGGCAAAAAATCCTATGTAAAAGTTGTTATTAAGTAATCATATTGAGTAACTTGTAGATTCCTCTTCCAAGACCATTTTTATCAGAACATATCGATATCTGAAGAAAACTAAAGTAATATTCATTAAAAGTAATTGTACGTCTCAATCCATTTGACCTATTTATATTTTTTGCTGTTGAACCCACCTATCAATCCTTTATGTAAACAAAACAAAGTGAGAAAACATTTCCTCCTGTCATGTATGCAAATAGGAAAAATGCACATTTATAATTTTGTTACATGTGCATTCAAATGTAACATGCAAAGCTACTACATTAATCATAGGTAATTGCAGTACTAACAAAGCACTCTAAATCCTTTGTTAGTATGTTAGTATTTTGTTAGTAGTGTTACTTGCACTGGATCCCTATAATTTTAAAATAACGATACTGATTCACACTTCTGTCTACTTTTCTCATCTCAAAGCAAACCAAAGATTTAAAATATTTCAGTAATGCAGCAATCACAAGCATTAAAGACTTAGCAACCTATCCAAACAAAGGGTAGCTTTAGCATTAGCACTGACCTGTTTGGAGGAATATCAGTCGAAAACAGTTCCACCTCGGTGTCTGCAAGAAGTACAGCTTTCATCCCCCTCGTACAGAGCAGACTGTCGCAGAAGATGCAGTTCACCTGGCTTACACATTTGTTCTTAAAATTAGCGTTGGATGTAGACATAGTGGTTATCCTGCTAACGTTGCGACTCCACTTCCACTTTTCCAAGCTTTCAGGAAACACAGATACACAGTCCAGCAAAAGCGGTCGGATCACAAAACGCAAACTTGTACTCGTATTTGTTTAAACCGCAAGCGACGAATCGGGTAGCTAATTTACGCTAGCTCGTCAACAATAGGGCAAACATTCCACGTTCCAACGCGACGAGGCAAAAAGTAAAAAAATGCAATCTTCTTTTTGGGTAGTTAAGCGTCTGAAATGAGTGACTAACCCGTCTCTTTCACGGGGATAGCGAGCGAACCATTCAAATTTGGTTAACAGCTAACGCATCTGTCAGCTTTGTTTGTATACAACTTCCTGGTGTTAAAGGCGACTTCCTGGGACTAGCTTTAAAAGACCGCAAGCTCGATTCTGATTGGTTGAAGCTCAAAAGAAGGCATGTTATTGGTCCGTTCTACACCTTTGGATAAATTTGATTAGTTGTATTTTTTTAACTATTAAATATCAATTGGTGAGCTTACATGTCATTCAAATAATCCCTAACAAAGAATGTAGGTATTATATTGCATTTTAACGTGTAATCAAAACATTAAAAGCAATAGACGCGAATGGTATTTTTTTTTTTTTTTTGCAATTTTGCCAGTAAAATAAATCTTTAAAACTTTAAATTATAACTAGTATATATATAAACTACAAATAACCCCAACTCTAAAATTGGATATTGCAATAACCTTTTTTAATTAATTTATCTCTAGATATTGCTTTTTGTTCAAATGTATTATTACAAATGACTTTACGCACAAACTATATCACATTTTTTATAAACAGGCCAACGTGGCAACATAACAGATTGACCATAATCTTATAAAACATGACGTAACTATATTTCTGTGGCACTAAGAGTTACTATAATTTAACATTTGCAGTATATTGTCCATATTTGCTCAAATTTCCATGAGCTGCATAGTACTGGGCTTAGTGGGCTCCTGACTGACCAACCCCTTTGGCTCAACTTGGGTCCTCCTCTCTTCCTCGCGAGGGGAAAGGAGGTGGTGATCAGTGCAGAGCGGACGGAAGGAGCCGAGTGGAGCCGCTTAACAACTTATTTCTAACTTGCGCCTCTTAGAAGTTACCGCTGTTTGCCTTTTACGCAGGGAATGAATCTGTTTTACTTGGAAGTTGTTTGCGCTGTAACCGGTTTGGCGGAGGAGGTTGGTCGTCGGGGCAGATGGGATCGACTCAGCAACAGCAGCAGCAGCAGCAGCAGGCCAAACTCACAATGCGCCCTGAGTGAGTGAGTGTGCACAACCTGGCTGGGACACACAATACGGATCCGCGGGCATTCCGAGGACCCATACACCGCCCCTGGCTTCTGTTTTCCCCATTACTATCCCTTGATTTTTCGGAGCGACACCCTTCTCCAAATTTTCACCGATTGATCGAGATTTGGATCCACTGCGAGCGCGGGGCGAGAGAGGAGGTTTGATCCCAAAAAACTCAGCCATGACGTCTCCGGCGAAATTCCGAAAGGATAAGGAGATAGTTGCTGAATATGAAACTCAAGTTAAAGGTAAAACTTTTTTTTAAAATCCTGTAACGCTGTTTAACGCAATCCATCTTCTTTTGTGTTGCCCCATAGTGCGGTTTGCCTTGACATGCCTGGATAGATTGATGCATGCTTTTCTGTTTTCTTTATGGAAAAGCTAGGAGTGCTACCACGCTATTTGGCAACCATTTCTTAAGTTAAACTGTCATTTTACGCACATGGCACACGGTTAAAAGACCCCTTGGCACCAGTGTGGCAAGATCAGCGTGTTCTCCAAATGTACTCGCCTTTACGCAGCACGTACATGGTTAACAAAGGCTAAGAAAATCACTCCAGCCGCTGCCAGAATTGTGACTTTTCATTTTAAAAAAGGGCTCGCTTGGGGTGTGCGCGCTGTGTGGGCTCGGAGCTAGAATTTTTGACTCTGAACGAAGGGCAGGGCGTTGCTTCTCGCGGTTTCCAACGTGTCTACTGCTCCCTTACCCTCGCTTTTCCCCCCAAATAATCACATCCAGATTATGATTTTATTTTGCGCTTTCATTTTTTTTTTGGCACCATCTCGCAGTAGGTTGGCGCTGAGGAAACAAAACGCCTTGATGGCATTGCTGTGGGGAAAGGGCGTAATTTGGAAGTGTTTACGGTCGGCTTGCTGTTGTCATACTGTCCATTCCTGCAGTGACGGTGACAGAGATGGCGTATCGATGTTATTGATTGATTATAGGTTTAATGGATGCGAAGTGTAGCGCCAAATGAGGTGCAGGAGGAAGGAGGAGAGGATATTGCACACCTCATAATGCTGCAGTGGCGATAAACTGAAATGACAACGTTTTTTTCCAGCCTATTTGGAAGATTATTTGATGTGTTATAGAGTCCAGCGGTCTCCCCACATAAATTGGCTCAGATCCGTGTAAAAGTG
Organism: Scartelaos histophorus; assembly: GCA_000787155.1. Classification (NCBI taxonomy): domain Eukaryota; kingdom Metazoa; phylum Chordata; class Actinopteri; order Gobiiformes; family Gobiidae; genus Scartelaos; species Scartelaos histophorus. The sequence goes on from KN492067.1 coordinate 19,178, forward strand.
AACGAGGTCACTGCATTCAGTAAATCTTCACCTTGCTATTGATGCCTGTGTGGACCTTACAGCTTAAAACCAAGTCCCTATTGTGAATTATTTAGTGAGTGCTTGTGAATGAATGGAACTGCATTGGAGCTATTCTTTCCCTTGCAACGTTTCACTTTTTACTAGATGAATCTAAATATTTAAGGTTTTCTTTTGCATTGTTAATACGTTCCTGGCCACAAGAGGGCACAAGCAAGTGTTGGGTACTCTTTGAGCCAGTGCCAAATCTGGTAAAATAAAGATGTTGTGTGTCCGGAAGGGCATCTGGCATTTAATACAATCCTCTTTTTCAACTCTGTATGAATGGAGCCCTATAATACTTATTTTATAGCAGTATTCTGTAGGGGTGAGCATTGCTTCGAGTCTGATAATACGATACAAATGATATGCATGTCACAATTCGATATATCCCGATACTAAAACATAGGACGATATATTGCGATTTATCTTCTATTAATACAGTCAACAAGAACATAATTGTATGAGATATAATTTCTAAAAACGCCAGAGAGCGTGGCAGCTGGGTCCATTAGCATACTTATTTTTCCATTTTATTTTAATTGTACATGTACATTTATATACTTATGTATTATTTGTTTATTTACTAGATTTTTTGAGACTTATTTTAGAGTTTATTATTGCTTTTTTAATTTTTACTCTTTGTTATTTTAATATTTTGTGATGTGGGAGCTCCTGTGCCCAAAACATTTCCCTTGTGGATCAATACAGTTTGTCTAAGTCTGTGAATGTAACAAATTAATACAAAAATCACTTGAATCGATTCGAGAATTGTGCAATGAAGTATCACGATATACCACGGAATTGACATTTTTCTTACAACCCTAGTATTCTGTATCATGCACCTGTACTTGTAGTAGTAGGTGCAATAAAAATGTGCCACAGATTCCATTGTTATTATTATCATTATGTTGTTCATAAATTCATTTAGTAATTATTTGGCTCATTAAAATCTAACCAGTACTTTTATAGACCTGCTGTCGAATTAATTAATCTGTAGAGAAAGTATAAGCCTAATATATTCACTAGTAATGTTTGGTGATTTGCATGTATTTTCAAAGATAAAATGGAAGTTAATTGAGTAATAATTCACATCTCTGGCTTTAGTTTTACATCCTCAATAAGCAAACCATTAGGAATAGATTTTGGCATTATGTTATGTCATAATGGCCACTCTAAAGCCTTCATCTCCATCAGCACCTGTTATTCCTCCTCCCATTTGTTTAACTGTCACCACTTTACTCTCGTGCCCCATCAGGCTTTCCCTATAGGTTCACACTGGAGTCTCTCTGCCTCTGCCCGGACTGAGCTGTTTGTCTATTGACCGCGGCATCGATTGGAGCTGTCACACTCTTCGCCGCTCCACTCTCGACAGCTGTGTTCCACCTTCTCACCTGGGTCCATCATCAACGCCGGATCATTTAGGACCAGACTGAGAGATCAGTTTGTTTATCCATGGGGTTGTCAAAAATATCTAGAATCACTCACTAGTATCTCTCTACTAGTTCTAGATAGATTAGAGATTTGTGCAAGTATCGATACTGGAAAAGAACCACAGAACTGTTCCCTCTTGTGTTTGGAACATTGTAGAGTCTATTCTTTAGTATTGAAATGGAGTTTGAAATGTTAGTATCACAACACTGTTTCAGAATGATGAAAAATGAGGATAGTTTCTACAGCAATTACATTTTTACGTTCAATATATTGTATCTTTTCAATGGGGGAAAAAAATCCTCAAAATCTTGCGTTTATATGAAGCTGCTACCCATGAATTGCAGTGGCTTCTTGCTGCTTTTGTGTCACTGTAACCTGCTTTGCCTCCAGATGGAAAATCTCTGACAAATTGCCCTTAAAAAGCACAAAATATTGAAGAAGTGTTCCTTTCGATCGGTGTTGTATCTGAGTAAATCGTGTGCAAAGCCTGCTTCATTTTAGATGATTAATTGCGACGACAAAGAACCGTTTGTTGCGGTTTGTCACTTGAATTTTGGACGACCATCGGACCCGACGCTTGTCTCCGTTGTGATGGCTGTTTAATGTCGCACTGTGTTACAATAACCTCTCCGTGGAGACAGATCCTTCATGGGAAAAGTTACATATTGCACATTTATTGAATTTGGACAGACCTAGGAACCTATTAGAACCCACAGACGATCACAGAGTATAACAGATATCCAGATTTGGCATAAAAATGAATCACAATCTTTCTCTCATATTGATCAATTGTGATTTTCACTTTTCGCATTTAGAAAGTAGAGTTTTGATCTTGATTAAAATTTGAATATGGTTCGAAGTAGTACCTAGCTGGAGGATTGGCCCGTCCTGCCTGAGAATACGGGTATTTGTCACTGTGAGGCAAGAATACTTTTTAAATCCTATTGTGCGGTTTGACTTATTCCAACGCTTAAACCTGCATCCCCAGACCATAGCTGTGTATTTCCAGATGGTTTGTGTCTGATGACGAGACCTTCCCGGCCTCTTCTCTCGCACCTCCACTCTGTCATTTACTCCGCACTGCACTTAGTCTGAGCACATGTTTTTGAGTTCAACAAACAGCACTAAATCTCCCCAAATCTGCAGCAGCATCAAAGAAATCAGTCCAAATCCACTTAGGATTAAAGCCACGCTGCATGATGACAATACAAATGTGGGCTAAACATAGGCATTGTGCGGAGATATCTTAAATGTCATTTTAAGAAACACTTATTTAATCCGTCATTCAACAGCTTTTGTCAACAGGCCTTATCTTAAAATGGAATTATGCTCTTCACCTACAAGACTAATCCACCATATAAGAAACACATGGCATGTTTCATTTGTTCATATAGCAATAAATCACAATAAGACCTACAGTAAAAAGGGAGTATTAAGCAAAATTGCCTGTTTTGGAGCTTTGTACCATGTTATGTCATTGCTTCTGTCAAACCCTCCTTACGGTGAGCGGTAAGATTCAGTCCAATGCCATTTTTCTTAAATACACACAAGCAGGATACAAAACTAGAGATAGACTGATATACTGGTTGGCAGATACAGTATCACGCCGGTGTTTGTGCGTATTGGCGTTAAATGTCCAACAGAGGATAATTTTGTTTGATCTAGTTGCCTAAATATACTTATACTTTTTAAAATATATGCATAAAGCTTTATCTGAACACATAAAGGGATAGTTTGGGTTTTTTGGCATGAATCTGTATGGCCCCATCACCAGTGTGGTACATAAACACTGACTTACCCCCGACATTGTCCCGTGAGCCGAGTTCTTGCCCGGTTTTGGTGCTGTCGAAAGTAGTCCGGTAGGTTGGCCGGGGACATGAAAATAAAGCGTTTTTCTTCTCAAAGCAGTATGTGTTCAAAAGAGGGATACGTTTGGATTACAAAACGGTTGTCGATGAAAAAGTCAGAGCTCATAATCGTTCGGCGCTATTTTCTCTCCGTTCGTATCACTACACGCTGCCGCCACCTGAGGGCAGCGCACAATATCCAACACTTTTTTCAGTTGTTTGGTAGTGTTTACGTGCTCAGACCAATGATGCTGTGGTGAGAGAGAGCTGACGTGGGAGCTGACGTGAGAACTAACGTGAGACATGACGTGGGAGCTAACGTGGGAGCTAACGTGAGAGCTGACGTAAGAACTAACGTGAGACGTGACGTGAGAGCTGACGTGGGAGCTAACGTGAGAGCTAACGTGAGAGCTAACGTGAGAGCTAACGTGAGAGCTAACGTGAGAGCTAACGTGAGAGCTAACGTGAGAGCTAACGTGAGAGCCAGAGCGATAAGTATATAAGCTTGTGTAAGTTCTCGGTGTCATAGTCGGACATGTTCCCGTTAACTTTCCGAGCCGTAAAGGAGGAGAGAAAATGGCACCAAGTGATAAAGAGATTTGCCTTTTTGATGTTTTTTTTAATGCAAATGTATCACTCTTTTTGAACACATATTGTTTTGAGAAGAAAAACGCTTTATAGCTTTTAGCCAACTTGCCGGACTACTTTCACCAGCACCAAAACCGGGCGAGAACTCAACTCACGGGGGTAAGTCACCACACTGCTGATGGAGACCACATACAGATTCATGTCAAAAACCCCAAACTATCTTAAGTCTAAAGAGGATACTGCAAAAAATGTGACTGAACTGCTCTCTATTCTGTTATAAAACAAGGTTGTGGACGACTTTATACAGAATTGGTCATCGGTTCCTCTAGATTCTAAACAATCGGTATTGGCATTGACTATGAAAAAACCTGTATCAGTCGATCTCTATACAAAACAGTACAGTTAAAATTCTCAAATGTGACACGACATTTGAGCGCCCAAAATGAAAATGAAACTAATTCCACTTTAGTATGCTTATTTTTTAACGCGAATATAGCATTTTTCCGAGCAATAAAAGGTAACGTGGCGATCTAAATGTCATGTGCTAAGCATTAATACCCCGTAGAAGGTGTCATACCCCCTCTTGATGAAACACTAAACCGCCGGAGCTCTCCCCTGCATATTTTGACTCACCAGTTTGATATTCTTCCCCGCTCTCGCAGCACACTCGTCATCTGAAATGCTAAATGACCCTAGTCTTGTATTTATAGAAGCATATCTAAACTGCACCTGCCTCCAGAGTTGTATTTGGACTCAAAACTTTCAAAACGGATGGCAAGAGTTTGAGAAGTTTATTCTGCTTTTTCTGCATAAATAGTTGTTTAGTGAATATGTTTGGCAGTTGTGGATACTTTAAGAGTTTTAAGAGCTTTTGCCAACGCCACGCCCCTTTTTAATCAACCCTTTATTCACGCTTAGTGTTGAAGTTATTTCCAAAAATCTCTAAAAACTGTCTATAATGCACATTCGGATTTATTTGATTACAGTGCATGATGGTGAGTAACGTTTGGCTTTCATAAAAAAAACATGCCATGTATATTAGTCATTTGAAATTGGATCCAGATTGCGGTTTTGCTATTAAAAGGATTTCTAATTGTCTCTGCATTGAGCAACATGTCCCCACATCAACCACTTATATGTTTATACCGACACTATTAATAACACACAAACCATAAAATCCACTTTGTTGCATTTCATTTTGGATCCAGCCCAGCCGTCGGATCGGTTTTGCATATTATTAACAGTAGAGCCGCTGGGGGAAAGTCTTTGTGGTCGGAGGAGTCGTATAAAAAGTGACATCAGCACACTGTAATGTCGATTAACCAGATATTTGGTTTTACACTCTTCTCCGGGCGTTTTTTGTGCAGAAATGGATGGATCTGATTGCGGCGTTCAGAGAAGCCGAGTGTCTGTCTATAACGGCCTCTTTACGTGGCAGTTGTAAAACGTGTGATTTGAGATAATTGCTCGTTTTTTGCTGACAAACACGAAGAAGAGGAGGCCACGCCGCAGAGACGTGTGAAGTGTGGTCGGCCAAAGTATCGAAAATCTGACGCTATTTCCTGATCTTTGCTCTAATGTAGTTTCCTCGTCTTAAAGAGACCTGGATTTGTTTCATTCACACATGTTTAACACACTAGGCTGCTCCACTGTGTTTTTAAACTCCATAAACTCCATTTGGATCATTTCAGCCCTGGAATTGCCAACCTCTACTGAACTAAAGGTAAAAGTTGAGCTGTTAACTTGAAAACTACAAGGTGGAATAGAGCTTTTTGAACTTTGGAGATGTAGACAGACTAATAATACACGGTTACTCGGGTGTGTGTGAATGAAGCAAAATGCAACTTGAGGTTTGGTTTTGAGGAGATAACATTTTAACACGGTGTCATGACAACGCAAAGAGAGACGTGAGTAGACCAAGATTAAAGAAGCGTTTATGGGTGTTTCTGATCAACAAGGAGCATTATGGGAATGTTTGTTGATGATTCACAATTCTAATGAACGACAGAGTGAAACTATAAATACGCTCTAGGCCTTTTCTTATTGTTGGCTTCTTCAGTGAAGTTCAAGGGAGCCTTTATGCAGAACTTTTGAACTTGGCATATTCATTTATAGAGTAAATGCGTATAAATCATTTTGAAGGGAGATGGGCCGTTTGCCCAAATTGAAACATGCTCTATTCTGTTACATTAATATTAAGCTGAGTGGTGTGTTTATGATCTTAGTTCAAGCGAAACTCTTATAACTAAGTGGCTTATCTTTGCTGGGAAGTCAGAGATGTTTGCTCACTGAATTAGAACAATGCATTTACAATGATGGCGGTAACAGAAAGTAAAATGTGGAAGAAAATGTTTCCTCCCTCTTGACATGTCTTCAGAAACCAAATTCCCACTCAAAATTAGTAACTTTTACAGATACCCTACTATTTCCTGTAATTTTTGCAGACAGTCCACATAACTACTGGGAGTAAAATGGGGCTAAACCCAGACTAAACTTGGACTAAGTTTGAAATAAACCAAGTCTACATCAGGACTAAACCCATACCAAGTCCACATAACTACTGGGAGTAAAATGGGACTAAACCTCCGGAAAAAATGGACTAAGTTTGAAATAAACCAAGTCTACATCAGGACTAAACCCATACCAAGTCCACATAACTACTGGGAGTAAAACGGGGCTAAACGCAAACTAAACCCGGACTAAACCTGGACTAAATTTGAAATAAACCAAGTCTACATCAGGACTAAACCCATACAAAATCAGGTCTGCATCAGGGCTAAAGCCAGACTAAAACTGAGCCAAACCAAATCTACATCAAAGCTAAACTGGACTAAAATGAAAACCAAACCTTTTTTTACGCACTATCTGGCAAAACCGTTCTAATTACACTACAAAACCAATATTTAACTTATCGCAAACAAACGCCATCACAGACTAGACTGGTACCAGATTTGCACCATGCCCACTCTGTACACTCAGGACTTTTAGGGACACACACACACAAACACACACTGGGCACACTGCAGCTGTCACTTCCTGGTCGAGCTGCGTTGTTTTTGTTGGTGGGCAAAAACCTCCTCCCTCTCTCAATCACACTTTCTATGACTGTGCAGAGTGAGCAGAAATCAGCCCCGGCGTCAGCACTCGCCTCTTAAATAAGCCAAAGTGCCTCGTTTTATGCAGAGAAATTGGTCATATTCTCTCTCTGTATTGACTACGCCCTTAATAGATTGATGACTGTTGTAGTGTGCGGTGTCAGCAGTGTGTTTTATAAGGGCAAACTGCATTGAATTTCTGTAATTTTTTGCTTCATTGTCAATATTAATAGTGGCAGGTTTGCATAGATTGAAAAAAACCTTGAACATATCGCATATAATTGAACTGTAGACTGTCCTGTAAAGGTTATCTGAAGAGTAACCTTTGATGGTGCTTCTGAAACTGCACGTGTGTTTAATTGTGTTTAATTTAGAGAAATAAATAGTGTCTTTTGTGTTATTTTAGAGCTGGTATTGTCTCATTCTATCTAGATCATGTTTGACCTTAATTTAAGCCTGATAAAGTCTGTATTTTCATCTGGGAGCACTTAGAAAGCCAAATAATAAGATTAGATGGTAAAAAGTTCATGGTCACTGGACACTGATTATAGTGCAGAAAATCCTGTGTATCTTGAATCGGCCTCTTCTTCATAAATTATTTTTTCAGATGGTCCAGGTTTGGAGAAGCTGCTGGACACAAGAGCAGATGTGCAGAGCAAGTTATTAAAAAAAAAACTGTTGATTTTTTATTTTTTTTTTGCTTTCCCATGATCCTAAATCTTTATATCATATGTAACTTTTATCAGTGTGTGTCCCGTCCTGCCTTTAAATACATTTCTGTGACAACCAGGGGGATGCAGATGCTGAAAAATGAGCTCGATCAGACATTGGCTCCCAAATACCAATTCAGTCGATCGCCTGTTTGGACAAGTAAATTGATATGAATGAAACCGGTTGCAGTCCGCCCAGAAAGTGTCAGAATGTTTCAACTTTTATTTATCCAAAGTTGTTCTGACTGTTCTGCAGTGACTTTCAGAAACATAAATAACAGATTTATAACATTTGGATCAGTTTTGTCTAATTTTATTTTAGTTTTTAGGAAATGGATGCTGTTTTCAGTCTCTCCTCTGCATCATTAGTACGAACGCCATCATTTTCACCATACGATTTGAATCAAAAAGCTTGTTTAAAGTAGTTTTTTCTCACTCTGTTTGATCAATTGCGATTTTAAAATGGTTTTCAATATTAAACATAAAGAACGCGTTACTTTAATCAGTTAATTTTAGCACATAATAATCCTAACCCTATCCTGTATCCGCCTTCTTCATTAAAACGACCAAGCAGATTAATACGATTAATTAAAAATGACTATCTAAACTAAAATGAAAATGTGATTTAATTGCACAGTTTTCATTTGGAAAGACTTTGATTATAAAAAAAAGAAAGTGGTTTTAAAATTAGCATATCAAGATCATTAAGATTCCCTAGAAAAGAAGGAGACACCGCCAAGTCTGTTGTGTGTCACAGGTCAACTTCTGTCAGACTGCTGCTCCACCATATGCCTCACGGATTCTGATTGGTCCTCGGATGTTCTCTGGGCTCTCATTGGCCGATAAACCTCTTCCATTGCCGCTGCAGGTCGAACTTTGCCGTAACCTTACCTCTGTGTGTCCTTCTGTCCAACGTAGTGTCGAGTATATTCTGTGGTTTAGATGTTCGGGTTCTCAGAAGTAGCGAATCCTAAAAAAAAAAAATCACATTCATGGATCAGAAATGAAACTTTCCTGAATGATCTCGAGCTGTGTTCCTTCGTATTGAAATTCGAGCATCGTGGCAGCGCTGGTAGATGCTGAACTATGGAAGATAATTTGTTCCA
>KN492069.1:2716-14759 GCA_000787155.1 Scartelaos histophorus
GCAGGTTCAGAATAGGGAGAGAGAAAGAGGAAGGGAGATAGAGAGAGGCAGAGGGGAAGGAAATGAGGAAGAGAGGAAGAGAGAGCAGAAGGGGGAAAGAGAGAGGAAGAGGGAATGGAAGAGGAAGGGAAAGGAACTATGATGGAAAATGGGGGCGAGGAAGGACATGACGGAAGCTGTGAGGAAATGGAAGATGGTTACAGGACATTGAGTACGGAGCTGTGCAATATGGCAAGAAATGAATCACAATTCTCTCATATTCAGAGACAATTTTTTAAGATTTTAGATTTTTTTCTTGTTAGTCAGTGCGCTGAGATCAGGGCCAGAGCCAGAGAGAGAGATATTTGAGCAAAAGTACAGAACAGATATATTGTATAAGCAGCTCTTGAGGTCAAAATAAGTTTTTATAAAGCACTTGACTGTCCAAGGATCAGGAAGATGCTGTTAGCATTACTGACATTTCAAAACACAGCTCTGGTCTCTGAAAGTTGTGAAAAGTGCTTATAAACTCATCACAGTGAATAATTAGGAGGCTCTGAATGCATGAGGTAAATTTGGACCACTTCAAGCCATTTGAAATGAACTAGCTCTGTAAAAATAAAAAAGAACAGTGTTATTATCCCTAAATTACAGGTGTTGTTATAATAAATCATGGCCGTATTTGAATATTGAAGAGAAGTACAACTATAATGTATGACTTAGACAGCTCAACTTTACATTTATTAAATGACAGTACAGTTTTTATAGCTCAAAAACAGGCATTCTGACTGTGAGCGGGGTTGCCTCTCCGCAGATCTAACCTGTAACTTGGTCTGGTGTGGTCTCCATGAAGATAGAAAGTCACACAATGCACCTTTAATGGCAGAAATCTTCTACTGTAGAATGGGATTTCTTGATCTAATATGCCCCAGATTACAAGAAACTACATCTGTTTTGTAAGTGTTTCCTGGTTTCCTTTGCTTTCAAACTACCTGCTACAGAATGCTATTCAGAGACCCTTAATTATGATTGGGCTGATGCCAACAAAGACCTTGGCAAAAGGACCCATCATTAGAATATGCATTACCGCAGGTACAAGGGCCGGGGGCACCATCAGAAATCATGCCAAGAAACGTGCAATGTTTTATTTAGATAAGGCATAATTTCAAAGGGTAGACACACTCCCACTTTCAGTTTGAACTATCTTAGCCTTGGTCATTTCACTCTGTGATTAAAATGAGTTCTTATATTGGCTTCTTTCATATAAATAAATATAAATGAGGCAGTCTTTTGAACAGTTCTTTGAAATTAACAGACCCAAAAGATTCAAATACCATGAAAGAGCCAAAATTCTGATAATTAACAAAAATAAGTAAATAAATAAATAAAATTTATGCTCTATTCTGCTGCGTTCAGACTGGGGTGTCAAAAATCCGCTGGACACCTCAAGTTGGACACCTCAGCACTCAAGAAGCGCCGCGTTGATGCCAGATTCGCACCGTGCTGATGCCGGAAGGCGTGCTGCAAAAACGCTGCGCGCTCTATAGGCACGTCCATATAGACTTTGTATGTAAACTGGACGCCCTGACACTGAATGCAGCGTTAGTGTTGTCACAATACAGGTGTTTTTATTGCTCAAAAAGAATCAGTCTCCAATGTCTTCAGTACACTCTGGAATATTCTGGAGAAAACTACATCTTATCTGCAATGGAGACGAGTAGGTACCAAACCAACCATCAGAAAAGTACTTTCTTTATATTACTTTATGTTGCGGTCTTGTATCTGTGTAATCTCTCAGTGGTCCAGGTAGGTTCCATAGTGGTTCTTATAGACTATGTCCTAGTTTTCCTATTTGGCCTTGCCTCCACCCACCCAGATCCGCCCACCAGCTGATGAGCCCCTCGTGGCCAGTCAGTAATCAGCTGAGGGATAAAAGCCCAGGGCCACCACCAGACAAGTGACCAGTGGGTCCACCACTGCAGCGACTTTAGTTCATATTTGTATTATCTCGTTATTCCATTTGTACACATTTTGCTGTCATTTTTTGTAAAATAAATATTTTTTTGTTTTTGGACACCTATCCACGCTCCTGTTTTTGATCTATGCCCAGTTTACATCTTTTTAGTTATCGTGTGGCATGTAACAGCGATCCATGGGTGTATGCTAGTCTATATGCTCTTATACTTGTTCTAATACAGCTCAAGATCATTCCAAAGCTATTCAGGAAAGGTTCATTTCTGTCTTGTCAATGTGAGTATCAATACCTGCTGAAATGTAGTTTCGATACTAGTTTTATTATCGATTAGTATCTAACATAGTTCTCTATAAGACAAACAAAACCAGTGAGTAACCAAACTACTCAGAGAAACAACGGTAATGACTGTTAGAATGATGAATGGGCAGTAATAGTACTACGGTGGCCCAGATGGCCCATACATATGGGCCCTGTCACACGCACACACATAAACACACATAAACATTGGCAGATACAGCCTCTCTCGCTCTCTCACACCTCCTGAAGCTAACAGACAACTCAACAGACAACACATGTGGGGGTGCAGACACATTAGGCGAGCTAGCAGCAGCGTCGCTAATGCTCTTTTAACTGCTGTCATTAGAGCAGAGATGGAGGGCCGGGCTCATCTCTGTTATGGTGACTGTGTGATGCCATGTTTATTATGGAGGGGGGAGAGATTAAGGGTGACGTCATGGCGTTTGGGAGTGAAATAGCAGTGGTCAAAAGGCACAAATGACCAAATACTTATTGGTTGTTAAAAATATTGGTAGCCAGATTTGATACTATACTGAGACTGCACATTCAATTCTCGAGGTCAATGCAAGCTCTAACATTCTATATCTATGGTAAAAGACAATATGGTAAAATTAATATTAAAGAAGGGGCATTTTATTTCTATGGGATATTGACTGCTAACACATATTTAGATCACCATGTTATCTTTTACTGTTTTGTAAATGCTAAGTTTCCCGAAAACCATATACTTAATAAGCTTCACTTTCATTTGGTCTCCTTTTCTTTGCTCTCTGTGCTCTGTGTCATTCTGCCTTCAGAGCGCTATCACAACATAATCAGCAACAAAACTGAGAAGAATTTAGTATTGTATGTTAACACGATTATGCAGCAAAAACATTCACCACTTTAAACTAAAAAAAAAATCTAAATATCTTTTTGATGTACCAGGTAGATTAATATTCTCCCATTATCAGCCTGAAATGCAATATGAAATGTGTTGTAACATATTGGAAATTACTACTGGCCACTTAGCTCTTGTATAATTTAATTTTGTACTGTTCTGGACTGCCTTAGACACCTCTCATTGACAGATTTAACATTTAATTTAATTTATACTACCATACCAAATTAATAAATGTGTGTGTGATGCTCTATTAAGAAAGCAACGGGGTAGGTCCGGTGAAATGATGCTCAAGGTCAAAGCAGGAGTTTAGTCAAAAGCGGTGGCTGTTAATACCATTTTTGTGTCCTTTGGCAAGATATTTCACCTACTTTGATTAATTACAAATGAGTATACAGATGTGTGAGAAGTTGATGATGGAGGTATGAGAGACACAACATTGCAGCCAGTCACATCAGTTAGCCAAAGGGCAGATACGAATACAGAATTAGCTTGGCATCGTAGACAGCTCAAATTACAGTGATTTTACAGTGATAATGTACCTCATATGTTTTGGGAAATGTGTTGGTACAGAGAGCCATATATCCAATGCTGAACTGCACTGCTTAAACGCTGTAATTGAAAACTAATGAGCCAAAACAAAAGCTATAACTCATTTCATAATGTTGTCACGAGATAAACAGATGGAACAAGAATACACTGGAGGCAGGAATGTAACCTAAATCAAACTTGTTGCATTTTTATAGTTTCATTTAGAATCTTTTTGTTTCGTTTCACATAGTGCGTTTCATGACACCTTAAGCTCTTGTGAAAAGTATGTAAAACTGAAACTAGTATTGAAACTAGATACTAGTTTGAGCAGGTATCGATACTAAAAAAGTCACATTCACAGGACAGAAACGAAGCTTTCCTGAGGGTTTAGAATGATCTTGAGCTGTATAAGAACAAATATAAGAGAACATAGACTAGTATACACCCATGGACCACTATGGAACCACTAAGGGATTACAGATATAAGACCACATGGGAATAGAAAAGAAAGCACTATGATTTAATTTGAAAATTTAGTATTGTGACAACACTTTACCTTGCATTATTCATTTCTCTTTCTATGGTTATAAGCTATTTTAGTCATAGCTGCCCTGGGGTAGGCTGACAGATGTAAGGCTGCCAATCTGTGCCATCCATTCCTTCTACCACCACCAACATTAGCGTTTATATTTCCCAGGGTACAACCTAAAATACTGACATGGAAATCCAGTCTCTCAAAGCTTTAGTTTACCTGTCTTGTTATATCTGTACAAAACACTGGCAAAGGGCAACTGCTGAATACTGAAAAGTGAAGTTAATTGCTCAACTAACATGACTAATGGTGTGCAAATATACCGATTTATCGTAATGCTAAATTGGTGATACAGTATTGTTATTGTGGGCTGCTGTATCGATATATATCGCCAAAAGTAGTTTTGAGGACTTTCAGCAATTCTTTTGTGACTGCACTACAGTTTTGTTGCTTATTTAGTGGGAGGAAACTTGTTTATGATGTACATGACATTTATGACATATTCACTCATTTGATAATAACTCTAATTTCATTCTTAACTTTACACAAGTAATGGTTTGGTTCTTAAAAAAAATGCACTTTATCACAGAGTATCATGTGCATTATAATGATTATGTATCACCATATCATGATATTATTGTACTGAATCATATGTATTGTATTAGTGAGGGACCCTGTGATACCCAGTCCTAAACATAATTGTAACAGTTAAATCTGTGTTTCTATAAACTCTGGAAAATTGTAATATACATTTTATACATCTATCTCTAATTACAGTATGGTTAAAAGCAAAGTAAAGCTGAGTATACTATAGGCCTTTTGGTACCATTTTAAAACATTTAATTAACCTTAATTAACTGTGAACAAAGATTAGATAGTAGTTAGGTTTAGAGTTTTATAATTGAGCAGGTACTGAGCCTTCCCATTAGTCTTATACTATTTATATGAATTGAGTCTTTGTTCATGCTTCATTAAGGCTAATTAAAAGTGTTACCAACCTTTCAATAAAAATATTAAATCTTACCTGAGCTGCAATGGCCCAAAATCGCGCCTCAAGGGAATCCAACGTCATCTGGACACCGACAGCTGTGGAGAGGATAAAATAAGATTAAGTACAATACAAAAGCAACAGAATAAACAACACACTGAGATCATAGTGTAACTGCAATTGTAAAAAAAAAATCTAAGTTAAAGGGAGAGTGTGTAACTTTTACAGTAGAGGATATTGTGCTTATCTATATCTCTGTAGCAGAACAAGCACATGGCTACAGGACAAGTTACAAGGTCAAAGTCAGATCTGTGGAAATGTGAAAATCAGACACAAATCTATTAAGGGTGTAACGGTACATGTATTCGTAACAAACCATTTCGGTATGGGCCGTTCAGTTTGGTACAGGCCTGTGCACGAGTGAGTTCGCACAATTTTTGTGTGTTTACATTCTGCCAGAACATGTGCAGCTACACGGAGGCTTGACTTCTCCAACGCGATATAGCACAGAACAGACTCACCATGAGCAGCACCTCCCTCTGCCACAGAAAGAACATGAATAATCCACTGAGTCGGGTCCTTTAGTCCCACAGAAGCAGCATCAGCACAAAAGTGATTTATGCAAATTAGCCGTGCGGGTTTAAGTTTTGATTCTGTAAAACGTAAACTAATGTGCACAAAGCTGCATTATGCATTTATATTATAATATAAAACGGGCTGATGTGGCTTTATGGTGGTTATGGGTTATATGTTGTTGAGTTTATTTATGCAAAATATTAAAATTAATAATCTGATCCAGTGTAAAACTTGTTTTTACAGTGTAAAAAAGTACTTATGAAGTATGACTGGGCCTTGCTGGATTTCATTTTTGAAAAGTTTTGTTTGCAAGGAATTTATTTTTTGTAATATTTCATACATTTTTTGCTTATTTGAGAAAATTTAAACTTATTAGTATTATCAAGGAGCACTTTGCATTTATGTTATTTTCCCATTTGTATAATGTTAAAACAAATTGTTGGTTTAATAAACACACAAATAAACAACAAGCAAATGGTTTTGCATTTTGTTTCCAAACTGTACTGAAAATGAACCGAACCAGGACCTAAAAAAAACCAAGGTACGTACCAAACTGAGATTTTTGTGTACCGTTACACCCCTAAATTCTATCTATATATTAAAAAGTCACATTCACCGCACGGAAATCACTGGACCTAAAAAAAACCAAGGTACGTACCAAACTGAGATTTTTGTGTACCGTTACACCCCTAAATTCTATCTATATATTAAAAAGTCACATTCACCGCACGGAAATCACTATTGAACTTGCATGGACCACTGAGGTATTACACAGATATAAGACCACATGGGAATATAAAGAAAGTACTTATAAAAAAGTACTATAAGAAAGTAGTGAAAATCAAATTCTATTGTTTAAATAAAGAAAGTTATTATTAGAATCAGTAATGAGTATCGAGTCTATTCCCTAGTAATGAAATCAAGTTTGACATTTAGTATCATGGCAACACTACCCTACTCACTGTAAGAACACATGTTTTCAATGTATTTTTGATCAATAAAACCACCTATAATTGATATGATGTTAAATAAATAAGTTTAATGCCCTAGTGTAGAAACATTCCAGGCAAAGCAATAGTATTTCCATGTAAACAAGCAAATACGCCTAACTAGAAGTTACGTTAAGCGGATTTAAATGGTCACAAAACTAAAATGTAATGGAAAAATACCTATTCTGTACAACTTGAACTGCGTATTGTAAATGAATGGAGTGCTGAGCCAAGCAGTTGTACACCAATTATGGATATCTTTAGGAAGCTGTCAGTAAAAGGAGATGAGAAAATGGAACTCAGATCTGTATAAAGTTTTTGTGGAAAAGAGATTTCATTAGAATGAGTGGTGTTAAATTACGAGGGTATTTATTTCCTTGTGAATGTGAAGTCACTTCTTGCTACATTGGCGCTTTTCTGTAATTTATTGGGAATCATGAAAATGCTTTGTCGTTATTATAAATCTTACCCTAACCCTAACTCTATAAATATTAAATTGACTCTACATTAATATATTATGTCACCTTTAATCTATTTATTGAATAAGGAGAGTGAGGCTGTTTGGTGTCATGCCCTGTTTTTATAATGCTGTGTTGGAGAGTCTGATACTCTATAATAGGGTTGCCTGGTTCGGCTCTTTAACTGTCCAGTGTAAAACTAAACTTGGAAAACTGGTGAATAAGGCCATGAAGGTGATTGGTAGGAAAGAAATTCCTTCTCTGCAGGACATTTTTCAAAACTCTGTGCTAGCTCAGGCCAGATGGATTGTGGGAAACCCTTCTCATCTGTTGGATGGCGAATATGAATTTCTTCCATCAGGCAGGCGCTATCGAGTGCCTCACTTTACTTTCACTCATTTGTGCCACTTCTGTTGCATTGTTGAAGAAATCTACACAACAAAGGTATACTTAAGTCACTTTAATCAAAGGTGCAATAATTATCTGTGCAATAGGGCTGGTGTAATAACTTGGTCACTTTATGGTTGTGCAGTGCATAAATGGACATTGGAGATTAACAGTGGACACATATATCTTGTGACTGTGTCTGTCTGTACTTCATGTGTGACTATAACTGTGTTTTTAAGCTGCAGGCAGTGAGCACAAGACAAATTTCCCTTTGGGACAATAAAGTTTATCTTATCTTAAATTTTTAAATTATCAATCCTAAGCAAATAATTCACTAATAATATTAATGACACCCACCGAATTTGTACTAGGCAAGGTGGGTGAAGTGCATTGCCTAAGGAAACAACGACAAGGACAGAACTTGGTCCAAACATGAACAGAGTTTTTTGTTGCATTTATTTAAACGTCCAATATTACGCAAAATTTACTCATGTGAGCTTTCTATTTAATGTTATAATTTTGTCAAAAACATACTTGGAGTTGTGTGTTGAGATATGGAAGTTTAGATTTTTCAGCAAATTAAATGTATGTATTAATGAGAGTTGTGGTGGTTTGTAGCTGGATGTTGGTGAATTAGGATAAAAGAAATTTGTGTGCTTAAGAACGTTTTGTAAATTTGTTTTCTCCACATCTCATGAATGAGGCCCAACAATTAAAATTTCTTGATAGTCCTTTTTGAACTTATTGCCTGTAGAATTCACCATGTACTTAAAAAATATCAATCCATAAATTCACATATCACAATCAGAAAAAAGTTGAAAATGTTACTCAGTAGGTAAGTAGCTATTGCTTATTTTTAGTTAGAAATACTTCTTGTCCATTCTATGCTTCCCTGTCCAGCATGTCCAGTATTATATAAAAGAGTTTTATAGGACCGCTTTAATTCTTCTAATGCAACGTAATACTGTGAGTGCTTTGAAATATTGCCTGTAGATTTTGTTTGAGTTGCATTTTTCAGTTCAAGTGACCATTTCTGTTTTTTCACTCGCATAACAATATAGTTTTAATCCATAAGCCAGCTCAAACTGTTACTCAGAACTTAGCAGTTGTTTCTCACCAAACAGTAGTTTTACTTAGTGGTATTTTGTCAACCCTTTTAGAGCAGTTTTATGGGACTAGTTTAATTCTCCTAATACAATGTTATACTGCATAGTGCTTTGGAATACTGGCTGCTGATTTTGTTAGAGAAGCATTTTTCAGTTTAAGTGGCCTTATTTTATACTGCAGTAAAGCAATGGAACGATCTCCAGACTGAACTAAAAACCCAAACAAACTATGTAACATTTTGGGTGGAGAATGGACTCTTGTGAGCTTTAAGTCATGGTATAATGTTGTATTCTCCTTAAAAACATATCTGGAGTTGTGTTTTATTTCACTCATTTGTTTGCGTAATTCTTCATTATTATTCTGTCTACATCTCCAAAGGCCAGTAGCAAGTTTTCAAGTTTACAGCGACTTTTTACCCTTAGTTCAGCAGAGATTTTCAGTTTGAAATCAGCCTAAATATGCAAGGTTTGTGCGTTAAACATGTGTGAATGAAACAAAACACAACCCCAGGTGTGTTTGTGATGAGGAAACAACATTATAAGATCAGAAAATACCATAAAATGAACCCTTTAAAAACCAAACCCAGAGCATCAATATTAAGTGGGCAATACAAATAAAACAAAATATTATATCCTTTAATGGGTAAAATCCAACATTTTTGTACATATAACAGGAAGTTGCATTCTGCTTATGCCTGCAAAGAATTGTAATTTTCATTGCTGCTCCCACCTGCACCTGCGATATTTTATCTCGTGTAGTTGCCTTATAAGACAGTTTTAATTCTCCTAATGCATTGTAATAGTGCATAGTAGTGTGAGATAGTGGCTGCAGATTTTGCTATGGTGGTACTTTCCAGTTTAAGTATCCATGACTATATTCTCTTAAAGTGTAATGATGATATAAGACCTGATGTTAAATGAGAGGGGCCATTTTCCAGTGTTTAAAGTGGTACTAAATGAGGCGTTTAATGTCCTGGGCGAAAGATCTGAACTTCTCTCACCAGTCCTGAGCTTTAAGAGGCCAAACTGAAGAGGTGTCTTCAAAATTCAAATTATCAAAGTACTTTTACTGCAAGTG
This sequence comes from Scartelaos histophorus, assembly GCA_000787155.1. Taxonomy (NCBI): domain Eukaryota; kingdom Metazoa; phylum Chordata; class Actinopteri; order Gobiiformes; family Gobiidae; genus Scartelaos; species Scartelaos histophorus. The sequence continues at coordinate 12,493 of KN492069.1, forward strand.
GCCCTCAACAGCACCTCCACAGTATCACAGCCCAACACTGTAAAAAAAATACAGCTACATATTAGTCAAAATATATGTTGATTTTTAGTAACTGACTGTTGTTCGAATTGGTTTAAAATATGTTTAACTTCATTGTCCAGATTAAAGGGAACATATTAGGCTTTTTTCTGATCTATGCTATAATGCTGTTATAGGCTGAGCTCTTCTTTCAAACATAAAACACTCTTTTCCACCTTGTGATGTCATGTGGTAATACCGGAAGTGCTTGGATGTGTTTTTAAGCTTCATGAACCAGCCCTGGAATAGCCAATCTCTACTGAATAAAAAGGTAAAATGCAGCTCTTAAGTTGAAAACTACAGCTCCATGACATCTCAGAGCATTTTGAGCTTTTGAGATGTAGACAGGCTAATAATAAAAGATTATTCAAACATGTGTCATTTAAAAAAATACACAACTTCAGGTATATTTTTAACAACATTTTAACATAGCTACAAGATCACAAGAGTTAACTTTGCATATTATTGGACATTTAAGGTGCACAGCGTAACTTTTATGTGTTTTTTGTGGGCTCTGATACATATTTGTTTCAATGGAGACTTATTGTTGTTGTTTTTTATTACACTAAACTGATCCAACATTACTCAGCCCCACACTAAAGGTGAGGTTCACTTCTCCACAGATCTGACCTGTAAGTCGGCCTGGTGGTGTCATTGGTGGTGTCTGGTGTGAACTACTCAAACTCAACTTCTGAATTTAAAACATTTTGGATATTCTTTTTGCAGTGCATTCTTGTTGAAGTACATAAGTATAACTAATCCCTGCCTATACAAAGCTAAAATATGTACAAGTAAAACATAGAAGCTAACCTGCTATCCACAAACAACAAATCAAATCTTCTCAAACCCAACTTTTACTATTTAAAGTATTATTCTATATAGGCTGTATACCACTACATAAAAATGATTACTGAAAAAGGTAAAAAATATATTATTTTTGCAGTATATTGCAATGGTGTTAAAGTGTGTAAGAATGACTCCTGTAATAGAAGACAAACATGAATTCTATTGCACTAATTTGGGACAATACATTTCTCAAACTCAATTTATTCAAATTAATCTTCTAAAACAACTTTGGATATTATTTTTGCAGTGTATTTTTCTGAAGTACAGAAGTATAGACTGACCCCTGCCTATGTAAAATAAAAATATCTAATCTATATAAAGCTTATAACTTAAGATCATGTTGGTTGTAGCTCCAGACAGTTCCAGTGATTGGTCGTGTCAGATTATCGGGGGGTGTGTGTGTGTCTATGTGTGTCTTTGGGGCCACAGAGGGACCAGACTCATTACATCATTTTCCAGAGCTACGACACACATGGACGCACAACCACGCACTACACCAGGGATCTTGTGACACTTCAAATTAGCATCAAGGATTAGCAGTTTTCTGAGGGTATTTTAAACAGCCAGTGAGAGAAGGGCTCCTGATGTAGGTGGTTCTGTCTGAGTATAGTGCTGAAATATTAAAAGGCCGTTCCACTTTTTAACTGAAAAGGGTAAGTTTAAAACATCAAGAGGCCCTGTTCCAATTCTTTTTGTACTAAAATATTCAGCTATAACTCAAAATGTCATGGTTGAAATACAAGAAATTTGGTACTGAACCTTTACATTTATTTCAAGTAATTTTTCCTACTGATTAATAAAATCCTAAGAGAGGATTTATAAAAGCAGTTCTTTGAGACAAAAAAGCTGAGCGCTGCACACTGTTTTAATCAGATTTAAAAATTTTATCTACTGTAAACTTGTAAGAAGAAGTAGTTATTGGGGTGAATTTGGAGCCGTGTTCCATATTTGGAATCTTGACCGTTAGTATCATAGCAATCAAACGCTGTCAATCAAACCTGTCGCCAACACGAGCGGGAGCGACCTCAACATAAGAAACTGATTTGTCTGATTTGTTTGTTATTAATGTTCATATCTTGATTTACAGACAAAATAGTGAAATAAAAACACCAGGACCATGTAGAGCAAGTCAATACAAATAGTCTAAGACCAAAATGAGGTTCAATGTGGTCCAAAGCAAGAAAAATTAAAAAGGCTTTTTGATGAAACAATATTTAAAAATAAAAAAAGCTCTTGCACATCAGCCATGTCAGTGTGCTATGCATTTTTTCATTTTCTAAATGAAAAACCTGACAGCAGCGATTTCAGAGAAAGGGTGATGATTTTTTTATAGAAAGTGAATTGGAAGCAGGAGTTGATGGAGC
>KN492072.1:532-20735 GCA_000787155.1 Scartelaos histophorus
CAAGGCACCATGGACTGTGTGGGCACGACGCAAACTGTAAGTAACATAATCAACAATGTTCTTACAAGAAAAAATACACTTTTTATTACTCTAACTAATAGAAACAACACAGTGAATCTTTAGACCAATTTTCTACAGATTTTTCATAGTCATAAAAAGTTAAGATTAAATTAACTGATTAATCAAACTCTATTGGATAGATTTGAGTTTCTCTGCACAAATATTTGGACTTATTGCTCTTTTTGGGGTACATATGCCACAAGTTTTCTGATCCGGCCCCTTTGGGATCAAAGTAGGTTGGATACGGCCCTGAGTTTGACACCCCTGGTCTAAGGCAAACATTCCATAACAATTAATAACGACTAAATCAAATATGTGGTGGATCCCTCACAGAAAAGTTGCATAGTGCACCTTTAACTGTTCACCACAGGCAGTTTTTCCAGTAAACCGGATTTATCAAAGTTAGCTTGGTCTCTCCTAATTGTAATCAGACACTATTTTAAAGCTCTTGAAGTATGCCATTGTTCACTTCACCCCTGGCCCTCTGGAAAAGCTATTAATCCCATAGCCACGCTCTAATGCTGAAATCCCCAGTGGAAACACCTAAGAGGGCTGGAACTATAGCGGGCCACACAAGACAAGCTACAAGTGATATCAGCCACAAAACGCCGAGAGGAAGTACATTTGTAAGGGATATTTTGGTGAGGCTCGGGCACGGCTTTAGGGGCAGTGGCTTATGGGTGCAGGTGCGATGGTCTGGAAGGTGATTGGATATCATCACTCTTTCATTAACTGGGCATTTCTAGTATCGCAATGACTGAGGCGGAAGAATGGGGCTTTTCACTGGCCCAGCCCGATAGACGAGAGCTGCTGAAAGGACTGGGGAGGTGGGAGGATAGTGAAATCAGAGTTTTCAGGCATTGTTCAACAGTATTTTTGGAAAGTATAACCGAAAAAAAGCTAGAAATTTGTGTAAAATGAGGATAAATAAAAGAAACAAATAGAATATGGCAACAAAACTTCTTCTATTTTGTAGATTTTTTTCATAATTTCATCAACAGATTCAGTTACAGCAATTATATGAAAGTATTGTTAAGTATATCTGTTTTCTATTATGAGATATGATCATAACTAGTATTATTACATAGTACCTTTCTTTTCTGAAGTGCTATTTCTTTAACTCACCAAACTTTTTAGTAATTAGCAGTATTTTTTTCCTATTTATCTTACACGGAAGTCATTATGTGTCGTTTCAGCCTGTTGAAAATGTTGTGTGTTTTAACATTTGACCGCTGCATTATCTTTTATTTAATTTATGATCCCTTCAGCGTTTTATTTTCATAAGAGAAGGGATGTAAATAAGGAGAGGCGTGGAGCAGGAATGTGAAATCACCTTTAGTTCTATTTTTAGTTTATTACAACTCAATATGACAAAGAAGTCTCGTTTTCGGTCGAGAATGGGGAAAAGGTAGGAGGGGGGAGGGCCCGGTGTTCCGTGACGTTGCGCGGGGCAGTTTGTGAATGATGTCTTTGTCTGGAGCTGGAGGTGCCACTCTGACATCATCACTACGAGACGTGAATGGGACGTTAGATCAGCGCTGTTAGCTACGCTTGACACGACTGTGCGAGATACAGCGCCGTGAAAATAAGGCGATAAGAGGATCAAACGGCACAAAATAATAGAACTTCTGATGGTGCATTTCTTTATTATCACAGATTTTGGCCTGTTTTTAAATCCAGGCTCAAAACTGAAGTGACACTTTGCACAATTTGCTTTATTTCACTGTTTAATATTCTTGTAGGTTTTTATATTATGCTGATTTTAATGTAAAGCACTTTTGTCACCTTGAATGTTGTAAATGTTATATAAAGTGTGATTGATTAATTGACTTTACCATAAGTACACTTTAATTCTGTCCTAAAGCATGAATAAAGACTAATAGCTTATTAAGTATTCAGTCTTAGTAGCTAATTAGAGGAGGAGTTAAGGTTACTATATTATTTAAGTAGTTACAAGTACATATACCATTCTATTTTTTCATGCTTTATTTATAGGCATGTGTAATTGTAGTTACTGAGTGTTACTAGTTGCTTTGTATTTAATTTAGTGTGTGGATGCTATAGAACTAAAAGAAAAGTTTCTATAATTTGCAGTCAAAAGCCTGGTTGATGCTTAATATATCGAATGACTGAGCCTATCTTCATTTTTGTCATTTTCTCTGTTTTTTTACATGCAGTGTCAGAAATGTGGCAGTGTTATACAATTATAAGTTCAATTGATGGATTTTTGTGGAGCCAATCAACATAAAATTTAAAAATCTATTGTATTTGCAGAGATCATTCCTATAGCCACTCATGCTTCATCACTTTTCGTCGCTAAAGATGCCTTAATGTTTGGTGATCTGTCACAGTCTTTTGTTCTTTTGACATCCACTATCCTCTTGTAATACACTGGCTTAGTACCTCAAATAAGCACTGTAAAAACAACTGTAGTAACGGTTCAAAGGATGTTATTTTAATGTCGCCTTTTAGCTTTGTGTCTTTTGTGAGTTGGTAAAGAACCCCCCGGTGAGGATGCACAACATTGTTTAGCTTCTGTAAAGACTAAAGTGGAGAGAAGCATTTTTGCCGGCATGTCCACAAAAGGTTATTGTCATTCAGAGATGATTACGGGTCACTCTCGGGCGCCTGACCTCTTTACAGCCGCTTATTGTGATTCAAAGTGCCGTGAGGTCAGGCCACCGGAGCCCTCAAGCATACACCTATGGTCCCTCAGGTGACTGCAGAGCTGGAGCTAGGTGTGGTGTCAACAAAGTTACCATTTAATATTAATTTACAGGCTGTTTCCTAATGGTATTATGGTTTTACAACATTCTATTTCAGGTATTACAAAAAAATTAATAAATAAAAATAGGTGCATTTAAAAAAATCCCTACATGAAATTAGGAATGTCAGAATTGCCATAGAATCTTGGCCATAGGAGCTTTTAGGATATTTTTCACCAAGTATATTATTATCCAGCTTATTTCACCCTGGCCACTTTTATTTCTGACTGTTACTAAAGCAATTCTATTCATTTAAACTGAGAAATAGAGAAAAATATCACAGCTAAAATATTATATAATGCAACCTTTCCTGGGTGGCTTGAAAACGGTTGTATAGAACTTATTTGCTGGATGATCATTTAAAGAAGATATTGTCTCCGTTTTATTCCAAAATCTAAACCCAGTCTTACAAGTCCATCCTAAACTTCTTTAGCTACTTCTCGTAATCTTGCAGCAGGATTTTGACATGTTTAGTTATTATATTACCTTTACTTTTTGTCTAGCGCGTTAAAGCCATGGCCCAATAATCGTATGTTTCAGAACAGTTGCCACTGTTTAAGTCCAGATCCTGAGTATTTCCTTTCCTGTAGATACGTTATCGTGGAGAGAGGAGCAGACACAGCTCACTATCTCAAACGGAGGACAGTGGGAGGATACAATATACAAGAAAGTGTGCCTCGGAACGTATCTCCTCCACCTTCTGACTGAGTGAAGGCCAGAAGAGACTCTATTTGCTTTCTGGAATAACCTTGATATCAACTGTGCTGTAGAAGTTTTGTGCTGTAGAAATGTGAATCTAATTTACTTTAAAATACATATGGTAATGATAAGATTACCAGTTTCGATCATTTACATTTTTTTTTTTAAATTCAGGATGCATTCTTCTATTAAAACAACCTCATGTGTAGTCAAAAGTCTCATGTGAGTAAATTAAGGGTTATTATACCACAAGCTGTCCTGATTTGGTTTGAGATGTAAAGAAAGTGTGAAAAAGTAGAGTACATAACATAAGAACATAAGAACATTCCATTGATAATGACAGAGCCTTCATAAGCCCTGTCCAAACTTTACAAAATACCAAGAGTCAACAATTGCCTGTGGTCAGACTCTCTTCATCTGGTTTGCCAAATAACACTGGAGCTGGTGCACAAAATGACAATCAAGAAGAAAAAAAGCAGGAAGGGACATTTTGAAGGTCTCCATCTTCCAGTCTGGGCTGGCATGTCTGGGGCACTTGGCACTAGTTGTGGAAAGTCTCAGACAGGTGTAATGTCAGTTGTGTGCAGTTGAAGGTACAAATATCTGCACAGGGTCATATATCACCCACAGTTTCCTCTTAAGGTGTCCTACTGCATCACTTTGAAATGATGAGTGTGCACTGAAACTTCACAAACACAACAGAAGAGCTCAGCAAATGTCACTGCAGAAATATTATATTTTACTTGTACTGATATTTGATTATTTGTGTTGTTGCCAAAATTATATAAGTATTCTTGATTTAATTCTAAATTCTATCTTAAATTATTTACGTCTGGTTGTGTACATTTTGCATTATCTAAATATATGGTCATAGTCAGCATATTCAATGTATCCAAAGTCAAATGCATTTCTGAAACGATCTCTCTCTAATCTGGATCAATTTTGATTGTAACACAATGACACTTTTTTCAACTAAATTAAAAACATTGGGGAAAAAAAAAGATTATAACTGTTTTTCATAAACATATTATGCATTCAATTTGCACTTCTCTCTCCAAATTTCATTCAGTTTAAACATTCCCAAAGGGAAACTTTTCAAACATTGGCCATGGAATCTGCTTGGTGGAAGACATGATTTGGCAGTTTACCCCCAGTGTTTGCTTCAAAATTTTAACGCCATGGCTCGAAGTCAAGCTGAGAAGTTTCCCAAGATCGAGCGGGGCTCTGGTCAGGCTGCAGGGCGGGCAGCACGAGTGTGCTGGACCCACCTTTGGAACCTGTGCTCCTGGGACAGTCACATGGGGTCCTGTGGGGGCGCAAACGTCCCACACCTTTGATGTGTCTGCGTCAGCCATCCCTGGTTTCCTTTTCTATACAGCAGGACCAGCCCCCTCCCCCATGTGCATGGGAACCTCAGCTGGTGGCAGTGGCTGTTTGTTTCATTATATTAAATATTTAACTTTTATCAAGCATGATCTTAATGTTGTGAAACAAAATATGCATTTATTCAATAAAACTATTGATATAATGTTACCTCAGATTATATTTGAGTAAATAAAATAATTAGATATAAGCCTAGGATTTCACCTTCAGTGACATCAAAGAGGACTGAACAGCTTTTCACATGTCTTTTCACACATGCATTTCCAAGAAAGATCTATATTAAACTGAAATAAAACTATATCAACATGATTCCAAAATAAAAATTCGAAATACCCTTAATGCTAAGATCTGTGCGTAGCACCAGCAGCCCCCTGACTTCAGAACATGCTACAGCTGACAACATTCTAAGTGACAAGACAGCACTATTAGTTGTCTCAAGGTTTTGTGCCCGAGTCTAAGGTTACTTTGAAGTGTTACAGAAATGGCCATAATTACACCTATCAAACCGTGATGAAACGAAAACAGTGGTAACCTCTTGTGTTTCTCACCACAGTCACCTTTGGAAGAACACCATGTCTGAACTGTATTACATCAAGTAGGTCCATGTAGGGGAGCTGACAAGGCCCACGGACAAGACGCTAAAACAACATGCACATCTAGAGGCTTTAAGGGAGGAGACTTCAATGAAAATGTCAGAGTCAAGAGGTAACTCAAACAATGTACAACATTACAACCAAAATCATGTAAAATCTACATTTTGTGTATCACAGCTGAATCTTTTTTCTGTTTCAGATTACTACTAATTGAATCTTTGAATCTGTAGATGGCACTGGTCTGAGATAGATATAGAGATATAGATATAGATATAGATATAGATATAGATATATACATACACATACACATACACATACACACACACACACACACACACACACACACACAGAGACAGAGAGAGAGAAGGCATGTTTTTTGATCATCATCATGATTTTTTTGACCATCATCTTAAAAACAAATGAACTCCGTGTTACACTGATGGTCAATAAAGTGCCTTTATAATGTATACAATCATGTGCTGTGTGTTCTTCCAACAATACAGCTCATTTTATTCTTTTATTTACACAAAATCAGATAGGCGTGAATGAGCTTGATTTTCTGGTGCTTTGTCGCCCCCCATTGGTCGTGCTGCGCGCTGACGCTTCGCTCTCATGCTTAGGTCTTACTCACTCAACAGGGTTTCATCTAAGCGCAGACAGAACGGTTCAAAAATACTTCTCAAGAAGGACTACAGATAGTGTATCTTGTGGTAATGGGACTACATCTGCTTGCCAATTTTCAATTTGTTTTCTGAGACACGTTTACGCGCGGCGCCCTATGCAGGTTGTGCTGCTTTTTCCTCAGAAGGCGTCACACCTGTGTGATTCCGTCTATGAACATGGACGCACTTTGCCTTGGACTTATTCTCTGCTTTTGAATGATGTCAGCTCATAAGTAGCCGTAGTAGCCAACGTTTAGTTGCCTCGAGGAATAGAGTAAACTGTCTCCTCACTTGTTGACTGGGGGCGCACTGCTGGGATCAGAGTCAGATTACGTCCCGCCTTCGCAGAGTCTCCCCCCCCTCCTCTCCTCTCGCGCCGTCCCACATAAATCGGGGCTTGTGCGGCACTTCTTTAGATTCTCTGCTGTCCTCTCAGAGCACGGAGCGTGTTCCAGTCTCCAGTGAAGTTACCGCCTCACACTTCTGTCTGTGGAAACTGTCAGTTGCAGTTTGCAAAACAGTCCAAGAAACTGTGCGCACGACGGAGCGTAAACCTGTGTGGATCTGCAGTCCCTGGACACAAGAAGAAGCCTTTTCTTCTTTTTCTCGTGGACAGTAGCTCGTATGAATCTCCTCGACCCTTACCTGAAGATGACAGAGGAACAGGAGAAGTGTCACTCCGATGCTCCCAGCCCCTGCATGTCTGACGACTCTGCGGGCTCGCCGTGCCCGTCCCACTCTGGCTCGGACACCGAGAACACCCGGCCAGTGGACAACCACCTCCTGATGTCCGCTCTCGACTACAAGAAGGAGACGGACGAGGAAAAGTTTCCTGTGTGCATCCGCGATGCTGTGTCTCAGGTGCTCAAGGGATACGACTGGACCCTGGTGCCCATGCCCGTGCGCGTCAATGGATCCAGCAAGAACAAGCCGCACGTCAAGAGACCCATGAACGCGTTCATGGTGTGGGCGCAGGCTGCGCGCAGGAAACTGGCCGATCAGTACCCGCATCTGCACAACGCGGAGCTCAGCAAGACACTGGGCAAACTATGGAGGTAAGAGAACACTTTACTTTATACTTTACTTTACACTTTACTTTATAGCTAAAGTTCCCTTTGATTGTTGCATGGAAATTACGGCCGTAATTGTAGATATATTCATGTCACTGGGTACATTTCGATTTTTATTTTTGGCGTCAAATTGTCTATGGTGTCCCGATAAAATGAAAAGTTATGCTAGGTGTCATGTTTCACATTTTAAAAGATTATTTTCACTTCTAACAGATTGCTCAACGAATCCGAAAAGCGGCCGTTCGTGGAAGAAGCAGAACGATTGAGGGTGCAGCATAAGAAGGACCACCCTGATTACAAGTACCAGCCGAGGCGGAGAAAGTCTGTCAAAAACGGTCAGAGCGACGCAGAAGACGGCGAGCAGACGCACATTTCACCCAACGCCATTTTCAAGGCTCTGCAGCAGGCAGATTCTCCTGCGTCCAGCATGGGAGACGTGCACTCCCCTGGAGAACACTCGAGTGAGTTTACCATTGCCTTTAGGAATTAAACATGATATAACCAGTTATTTAATGCTGCTTTTGGCATGCAGATTTCTAGTAAACATGCAGATGAAATACTAATTTTCTTTATATCTTTTCCCCAGGTCAGTCCCAGGGTCCACCCACTCCACCTACCACCCCCAAAACTGACCTGCCCTCCAACAAAGCTGATCTGAAGCGCGAGGGCCGGCCCGTGCAGGAGGGCACCAGTCGCCAGCTCAACATTGACTTTGGTGCAGTGGACATTGGGGAGCTCAGCAGTGAGGTCATCTCAAACATGGGCAGTTTTGACGTGGATGAGTTTGACCAGTACCTTCCGCCCCACAGCCACGCGGGCGCTGCTCCGGCTGGGTACACTGGCAGCTATGGCATGGGCAGTGCAGCTGTGGCCCAGAACGGTGCCTGGATGAACAAACAGCAACAGCACACACTGACCAACCTGAGCGGAGAGCAACAACAGAGGACCACACAGATCAAGACGGAGCAGCTGAGTCCCAGCCACTACAGTGACCAGCAGGGCTCTCCTCAGCACGTCACCTATGGCTCCTTTAACCTGCAACACTACAGCGGCTCATACCCCTCCATCACCAGAGCCCAGTACGAGTACTCAGAGCAGGGCACTAACTCGTACTACAGTCACGCTGCTGGCCAGGGCTCCAGCCTCTACTCCACGTTTAGCTACATGAGCCCCAGCCAGAGGCCCATGTACACCCCCATCGCAGACAGCGCTGGGGTGCCCTCTGTCCCACAGAACCACAGTCCACAGCACTGGGAGCAGCCCATCTATACACAGCTGTCCAGGCCGTGAGACACTGACACTAATGCACACAATGCCAGTAGAAAAACAAATACTTTTTTATGTACTGAAAATATATCTTTGGATTGGCTCCCAACAGTGCCTTTTATATATTGTTTGAAATTGTACTTCTATTTTTTTAGATACAGTTTGTTGTTAAAGAATCCTCTGTGAGGAGATACAAGTTATAATATTTTAGTATGTACTGTGTATGTATCTGCTCCTGCCTTCACTGCCATGAACAGCCCTCGTATTGTGAGAGCGTCCCAGGTCAAAATGCTGGGGAAAAGTGGCCTTTTTTCCTTTTTTTGTATAGAAAGTATGACATGTAAAGAATCTGTTTACTGACACTGCTGTCTTATGATGGACATTCCACCTTCACTGTAAATATTTCAATGTCGTTCCTTTCCGATGCAAATGCTGAGCAGTAGATACCATAATGTGACTGTGTCATGAATATTTCCCCTGGCTCTTGCTTGGGCTCAGTGCCATGCCTTCTCCTCAGGCCTTACTGTGTAGTGTCACTTGTGTCTGGTTGCTGCCTTGATGCCGTAGTTGCCTCTGGGGCTGCTGTCTGCCATGGCTGTGTCAAAACCTCAGCATACTTTTGACTTCTGCTCCTGTGCTTACAGGAAGTGACCTTTAACCTGATTCTCCAGCAGCTCCAAGCCTGCTCTGCTCTTCACAACTCTTTTTCTGAAGCCCTTTTCCTAATTTATTCATTAGCATTAATTTTATGTGAAAATAACTATTTGCAATTAGTTTTTAATTTTTTCCAGCAGCTAACCAAGTCTGCTGTGATACAGATTTGTTTAATTTATCATTTGTAAATGTTCTTTTTATTTAGCTGTGTACAGAATATGAATATCACAATGAATTCTAGAGAAGACAACTGGAAGTTATCTTTTTGTTTCTAACAAAATCATTATTGTGGAAATGCTGGAATCAACTGGATGATCTTTGTTCCTTTTATATTTCATTCTGTATCATTAGTTCTCCTTATCAACTTGATAATGCAGCTGTGCTAGGTTAAATGGCATTGTCTTAAAAGCTTATCTTTTGTATTATATTGTTTGCAATAAATCAAAAAACAAAACAAATCTTTTCACTCATGGATTTATTATGTGATGTTTATTTTTCCTAATTGGATAGCATCTGCTTGACAGTTTGACCTGAAGATCCTAATCAGTAATGCTCTTCCTCTTGTTGTACCCTGATGGATTAGCAGTGTGCTGGTTACTGGACTTGCCCTGTCAGACTCAGAGCAGGACTTTCTGCTGCAGGCCTCTCAAACCGTGAGCTCATAAGGTTTAAACCACAAACTTTTGAAAAGACGTATGACTGCACCCTCCCCAATATATACAGAGTGACTTAAAGAAACAAACAGACATTGAATATTGTTTATTCATTATAGGACAAGTAATACTGCAATAGAAGAGACCCAATAAATCAGGGACTGTGTAAACACAATCAGGTACTACAACTTTGTGTTGAAATCTGAAGGGTGTTCTTAAATTACTCATGCTGACTGCTCTGCAAAAAGTCTAGAAAACGCCACTAAAGAAACTATATGAACAGAATAGTGCTGTAGTGCAATGCTCCTATTTCATTTGAATATATATGAACAAAGATAATTACATTCACTGGTTTAAATAAGTCCATTGGTCATCACCAGTGATGTGAACAGTTTCATATAGATACAGTGACATTGCCATATGACAAGTCACTCTGTGACTGCTGCATGTTTTACTCAGAATCATTTTCAATGATTAATCAATCAGTTCAAACAGTTTAAGAAATCAAATCACCCCCATTTAAAATATTTTAGTTATTTCTTCAGAATTCTTCAGAATATATGAAAAGACATAACATTATAAAACTATACATTGAATTGTTGGGGTAGTTGTGTAGTTTTATTAGCCCTATTCTCTCCTCTTGTTTAAGAGCGTATTGTCAGGTGTCCCACTGCGTAGCTTTGCAGAGGCCCAGAGTTGCTTCTGTTCCTCTGAGCTGCAGCAGCTCTCTGATGGATGCTTCCGTCTCAGCCTGGAAACAAGACCAAAATTTTCTTTTCTTTTTTTTTCAGACAGGCCATTTTCATGGGCAATTTTCCCAGGAAGAGCCCATTATTATTCCACAGAGACGTCTTCCCCCGTCAGTCCCTATGGGTGGTCTTTAAGGGGCAAAAGCAAGAGGAAAGAAAAAAGTCAGGCAACAATAAATGAGAATCTAAACTGATTTTAACTTTATTCTCTGCATTTTTATATTCTTTGCCTGGAACTTTACAGTGAAGTAGTTATTTTCTAAATATAATAACAGATACATTACTTGGAACTTTTCATGCACCTATGGACACAGACAGACCCCATGCACTAAGTTCTTTTTAAATTGTCTAGTCAACAAAAAGTTCCTAAGCCAATCAGACAGATATAATGGGGCAAACACTGCTAAATCACAGAGCTAGACAGGCTGAGCACAAGGCTGTCTCCATGGGAACCCCTGCTTCAGCTCAAGAACTACAATCTGCGCTGATTCAAGTTACTGGAAAGATTGCCTACATCCTGATCTTATAGACGGGTGCACTAAAACTGAAAGAAAACTTGTACAAAGTCATCAACATCAAATGACTAACTGAAATGTTCTTTTTCCCTCTTCACTGTGCACCCTGTTGGAGGGGTCTTTAGGAAGTGAGACTTTGCCCTCCCGTCATCCATCTTGTTGCGGGCCCATGAGGACAGCGGGCTGTGCCAAGGAGCAGAGCCAGCCTGCAGAGGCCTGGGTGAGCTCCCGCCTTTGTCCAAGGATCTGCAAGAAGTCTGGCAGCGGCCTGGGGTCAGCAGCACAAAATGATATTACCATAATCCTATTAAGTGTGTCTGAGGCCTCATGAGCTGCACTCAGCCCTTTGGGAAGCAAGGTGAGGCCACTGGGTGGGGCTAACAGGGAGAAAAACAACAATATTCATAATTTTGTCAAAGTCTTTTTATGATATGACACAATTATATTTCAGATATTCTCTGTCAAAAATATTTACAAAAGTGACCTATATGAGAAGAGGAAATCTGTCTTGTTGTGAGCTTTAGTCAGTCTATAGCTAATATCTTTAGCCAATTTGCAAGGCTCTTTAAGTGATAGGATTAAATGAGAGATCAGTGAAGCCACCATTTGATTTAGACTCTTACTGTTTACTAAATCAAAAATGTATTACAACATGCAAAGTAGTGTCTTTGAGAGATATGTTGCTTGGTGCAAAGTTCTTTAGATAGTTGCTTACCTTTACACGGTAACAATATATTATTTTGTAGTTTAAGTATTTTAAAACCCTGCATTGAAACATGCAACTCATTTGTGTCTGGTCATGTGTTTGTTCAATAAATGGAAGGATCAGTAAAAGGTTAGTCCCTTAAACAAATAACACACCACCTTGATAAACAAGTAAAGTAAAGTTCAGTCTATGGAACTTGCCTGTCCCACAGTTAATTAAAACGTGTAAAATCCCCCACACTGCAGAACTGGTATATATAATATGCCTCATGTTGAATATCTCTCATCTCTATGGTTTTCCCAATGCCCCAGGTTTTCTTATTGCAGTTGAGCTTGAGTGGAGCTCAGATTGGTCTATGGCAGCGGTGGGTTTGTTCTGCTTTATACCCTATTATTTTCTCCATGGGCAGCTCAGTGCTTTCCAAGCACCTTCAAAGCTACAGCAGTTTATGGTTTTTGGTTATGTGTTCATGGTTAGAAGAGCTTGCACTTGTGAAAATTGTCTTAATAATATAGCAGATAATATAGGCCGTGTAAACCGTAACCGTGCTGCTCTTCTCCTGCCATCCGAACCAGAACAAAATACATGGAATTAGGAGCAGCTCCCAGAATGCTTTGCAGCAGCAGCTGGAGGAACAGGTGTGGAGAGTGCATAGTGAGGCTGATGAACGCTGCCACATGTACAATGCACAAACTGCTGTTTAACCAGCGCATGTAAGGACAGCAGGTTCAATAACAGTTTTCTTTTGAAACTAATTATTCATATTTAACACCCAATAAGAGGAACTCACATTCCTGTCAATTACCCACCCCGTGCCATCGTAATACTAAAATATTATATAAGTCCTGCACTGACACTTCATGATTTTTTTGTTCAGGTCCAAATTCTTTTGAATAGATTAGTCTCTCTCATGGTGTTGGCGATACTGAAAAAAAGCATCTTGACTATTTTGATGCACCGATCCAGCTTTAACACTTCGTATACTGATTCTGACACTATAGCTTTAAGTATCAGCCACTATACATGATGTCAACTGCTACCAGCGCATGGACAGAAAGCAGCGTTTATTTCCTTTAAACTAAAATTATTATTATTAACTTCTTGGGTTCTTTTATTCCTTATAGACAATACAGTATTGGGCATATGACACGTGTCGTATAGCAACTGTTATTACTTACAGGAAGTAACTCTGGAGGAAGATCAGGATCAGGATCTCAGAAAGCTCTCTGGAGGAGGAAGGGTCCCAGGTGTGTAAAAGGAGGAATGCTCCATGATCACTGTTGATGTTGTCCGTTTCTTGATTGCAATGGCCTGAGAGCAACTGGCCTACACATTTCAGTCTGCAGCTTGATCCAACGTGGCCGACAGGAAGTAACAATATCTACGACATGCCACCACCAACACCAGTGACAGTTCTGAAGATGGTTTGCAGTTAGCAGCCGAAGCATGTCAAGGTAAATACATTTCCTACTGCACTGTCTTTAAAAAGAAACCAAGAAGTGAATTATTTTATTGACTGAAAATGTTTTATGTGGCTGTTATTTTTCTCTCAAGTAACTACAGAACTGCTTTGTGTAAATAAAAAAAATTAAATACTTTTTGGGCCAACTATGACCAGTAAATAGTTTTATTACATCAGTGTATTTGCCCAACCAGGATATTGGCTGAAAATATTTTTTTCTGCATTGGTTCCAATATCTAATACCAGATCAGCATCAGACAAATGTAGAATTATCCACAAAAGTTCAGAAATATGTTGAATATCTCTCACTTTATACCCTATTTGGAAATTTACAATGTACTTTTCCATTTTAATTAGCTCTTTTTGCACCATTTTTATAATTTATTCTAATTCTGTTGCATATTTTCATGATCAAAACTACATTCATAATATAATGTATATTTTGGTAGACTTGCCCAGCTCTACTCTCATTATTGAACCCAAGCTTTCATAACAAACATGTCACACTTTTAATTAAGACAACTGCCTAAAGCTGTTGGTACTCTCCTGTAAATTACCTATAGTTATAACCAGTAATAATCAAACTCCTCTAGGCGCTCCTCACCATGGGAAAAATCAAGCCTCCTTCTGATTTATGATGGCCGTGAAAACTTCCAAATTCTCTCTCAGACGTGTCAACAAACATCACAGCACGGCCTGAGCTATGCCGCTGCTCCGGTGCAAAGATTCAGAAGGTCCATTTGACACCCATAAGGTCTCCCTCTCCCTCTCTCTCCTCCTCTGCCCTCTCCAGCCCTACTCATCATGACCCCCGTCTATGGACTGCGACCTCACGGCTTTAACAACAGCCCGAGAGCAACCGGCCTACACATTTCAGTCTGCAGCTTGACACCATGACATAATAGAACAGTTTAAAGCACTTAAAAGCACTGTATAACTGATTTTACTTCAAGTTAGTCAAATGTGTTTTATTTTCCAGTCAAAATGAGACCAGTATATGCTGTCTGTATCCAATTATAAAGCGTTTTTATTGTACACAAATCAGAAAGTACTGCTGGTTAGCTTGCTTGCTGTTGTTGGCGTGACAGGAAAACTCTCCTCTGGCCCCAGAAAGTTGTGAAACGTGCTTATAAACTCATCGCAGTGAATCATTTAGACGCTTGGATTGAATTAAGAAAGTGACTAATAACTTTGGACCCTTGAACATGAACTAGTTTTTTTTTTTTAATGTTTTTTCATGTTCTCATCTCATATTGAATTGGGGTGAATGGGCTTATAATCTATCTGAGTTTGTAACTGTGTTTGTCTCGTTAAATTAACTCTATTTTGGGACTGATTCTAAAGGTGTTAATATTATTGTGATACTTTTGGTGTATTGCTTGAACCATAATTTACAATGTTTGCAGACTATTGCATGTCTGTATGGGCACAGTGAAGAAATATAACAGCTTGCAATGGAGAAGTCGGGGGCCAGTGTTGCCATATTGTTGCAATCTTATTTTGTGGTCATTAATCGTATCCTGCTGTTCGCTTCCCCAGCCATGGTCACTGAATGTATGTTAAACACTTCTCTCTCTTCTCTGAGTGCCTGTTCCCAAACCACACGAAGACACTAAAGCTAAGACCTATAGTTTGACAAATCTTACTGGATTCCAACGCTGAGTCTGGAGTGGGGCATTAAGAGACCTGCACGTCCGTGTGGAATGTCTTCAAATCTAACGTGTGCTACCATAACAACAGACAGGACAAAATAATACTGTGAAATACTGCTTGAAACGCTATCTATGGACGAGATAATAAACTTCACTAAATGGCAGAATAAATTCAGATTTCTTTTTCAATATTATTTATGGGCTTGAACCAGATAATGGATTTTCATGAAAGTGGCAACTGTAAACTGGTCATCCTTTGTTTTAGAGATGTATTTTTTTATATAATGGCAACCAGTCCATTACTTTCAAATAAACCAAATATGTAATCACATGACCTCTTATTTGCCACCTCTGGTCGACATTCAGTGTCTATTTTATAGACCATTCTTCCCCTAGAGTTCACAAAAACAAAGTGCAGCTCAATATCTGCAATATCTGCCTAGTTTTATTGGCTGCAGATATAACATACAGGTTTATTAATTCTTCCAGTTCTGTTCCCTAGCATAACATAAAGTTAACAAGGGATTAAATTACACACTCATGATTGCAGAAATAAAGGTGTGTAAGTGTGTTTACTGTGTGTAAATTGTATGTGCTGATGACATAAGAAGATATATTTTAGAACTTATATCTTTCATCTAAACTTTTTTCTCCACAATCTGCCACCTGACTGATGTAAAACTATTATAAATATTCACCACAGGTACTGTCCCACCAAACCAAATAAAAATTTGAAAAACATGACAGCTTCTTCTCTGGAATACTCCTAGATGAGCACTAATCTGAAGTTCACTAATAATTGTCAGTCACGAGTACATTTTACCCCAAGCTCTCCTCCACAAATAGAGCTGCACTTAGAATGACAGAATGAGTGTGTGTATGGTCACTCAGGACTTTTGGAGCACCCTGACAGAATCCTTGACCTGTGGCTTTGCTCGGGGTGGGCTCCCGTCAGTGTACCAGGGCCAGGGTGATTGATTGGGTCCCTGTCGGCAGGCTCAGCTGGACATGCTCGTGGCCCCCCTCTCATCCATCAGTTTGTCCAGACCCCAGGAAAAGGCTGCTTCCAGATGGGACGCATTGTTGCTTCACGAGCCACCCTCAGGAGCAAAAATCTGGAGATCCCCGCAGGAGTGAAAATGTTACTGACAGGATTAGCTTACTCGTATAGATCTCGCTCTCATCATTCAGAAGTTCTACACACGGAGCTAATCAGTAATGCAGAATAGGCAGAAACAATGGCTGTCATTACAATTAGCAGAAATGGTCCTGTGATCAGTCAGAAGAGATGGGAGAAGGATAGTTTGGTGAGTGGGGAGAGTAGTGGTTATCCAGGCGTAAGATGGAGGCTTCATTGTGGTACAAGGCCTAATTGCGCACTTTGGACGAAGGCCAGGGAGCTAGCCCTAAATCAGCGGACCATGAGGAGACCAGGCAAGTTTGCTCTGCGAAATAATGAAACTTCTTCTAAACTTTGGCTCTTCTGGGAAACTACAGAGATGTCAAATCTAAACAGATCTTTGCTCTTAGTTATTTAACTTTTATTTAGGAAAGTCATTACTAATCTCCTTAAAGGTTCCCTTGCTGGGAATGTTCCACAGTACTGGATCAAATTTAACTTCAGTTACTGGTAGCATGCACAAAATGAAACTTAAAAACATGCATTCTGTGAGTGGGTTTGCCTGTTTCAAATGCATGTATAAATTGCCTATATATTACATTGCATGATATATTTTCTTACTTTTTCTACACACTGAGGAGGTGCAATGCAGGAGGAGGGAAAAGTTAGAGCTGCCTCCATATGGACTCAGACATGGTCAATCACTGTTTGCAGAGGCGGATCCCAAGGCTTGAGTGTTGCCTCTGCTAATAAACATTGTATAATCAGGACATTCCCTGCAGAAGATGTATTAATGCAAACTACAGTGTCACCAAAAAGAGCAACAAGTAGCCAAACGCACTTTAGCACTCCTCCTAGAAATACTACACCAGCTCCCTTAATAGCAGCACTTACTGTTAAAGATTACATCCATCATATTTTCATAATTGTTGGAGTCACGGCTAAGTCAATACGTTTAGCCTGGCAGCCTCTAAAAAGCCCCATTTGTGTGGAATGTATATCAGAATTTATTTCAGAAGAAAATACATCAGTCTTAGTGAGTTGGGATCCATGCAGCATGTGAGCTTCTTTGTCAACCTTGAAGCTCTAAAAGGGTGTCAAGTATTTTTAATGAGTTGGAAGTCTGCACTTGTATGTGCCAAACTAAATTCTGGCAGATTGACTGGTGCTGCTCAGTATAATCGTCCTGAAAACATCCTAATGCAATATAAAAATGTTGGTGTCCATTTATTTGCTCGGTAAAGCTTATAATTTGTTTATCAAAGAGACTTTTTGCGAGCATACAATTTTTTTTGGTTTTTGCACTAATTTTGCCTTGTTTGTGACATTCCAGGATCATCTTTATTTGACCCACTCTCATAATGAACTAGTCTATATGTCTCTCACATATACATATACATATACATATACATATACATATACATATACATATACATATACATTTAATGACATGCTATGAAATGTGAAAAAAGTAAAGAAAGGTCACACAGTGGACCTCCAAGTTTATGCTCCAAATGGTCAAGTTATTTCAATATATGTAGCAGTTATTTTGCTGAGATGATCATGAAAGAACTACTTTGAGTATTTGTAGAATGGCTGAAACTTTAGGAGTCTTCAAAGTAGTTCTTTCATGATACAAGGAACAGATCATACTGCAGCCTTGGTCTTGGTTGTTATTTAACTCTTCTTACTCAGGGGCTGTGACGGGGCAGTTATGGCAGAAAAGTGGCCTGTGTCTCTGTTGACTCAGAGCTGGAAGTGAGTAAGCTCTATTGGTGTGAGCCTCACCAGGGTCCAGCCGCACCCAGCTAATGACATCCAGCCCCTGAAATTCTCCAGTCTGTGCTTATTAAGGAAAACAAACAAGGACATGAGGCTCTCACTGCTAACACACACCATCCCCTGTGCTATCCTATAGTCCCCAGTTAATCATAGTGTCAGGCTAGAAACAACTGGAATGTCAGGCTGATGACCCACTTTTTATCTTGTGTAAAAATACAAGGTCGGGTTTCAGAAAAGGTCTCCCCCTAAGCAGATGATCAGCGGTTTAATACAGTCAGCTAATGGTGGATACGTGTGTAATACTTTTCACCCCATCAGTTTCTAGAACACAGGTTTATAAAATGTGTTGTCAGAAGGTTGTTTGAGCATTAGAGTGTTCTGTACGACACAGGCCCTCGTCTGACAGAGCAGTGATCAAATCCAAACTGAGAATGACGCACAGTGGAGTGCATCAGCAAACACACACGGAGCAACAAGTGCACGATAACTACGGTAACTAAATTAAAATAACATGAGCTGACCAAAAATGACAAAACGACAGAACAAAATCCATTCAGAGTTGGCTGCCTACATAATGGCCTAAGAGGGTTTTAATTTTATATTTCAAATGTCTTGTCTCACTGACGTGTCCGACCCAAGCCCAAACATAAATAATTCTAAATATTTGCCTGAGTCCTACTAAGCCTAATGGTTTCTGACAGGTCCCATCGGACTTCAGTTGGGTTTCCATGCTCTATTGAGTATGTCAGAAGTAACTGTAGTTACTGGTTGGTCAGGGCAGCTGAGTATAGGAAATATTTGGCATTAAGTGATTTTTTTCCCCCTCCCATAGTTAAAGAAAAAAATACTTGTATGGACTTGAATTGAAGTTTAACAAAGACCAAGGGATGGACAACTGGGTCTGTTGTCCTTGTGAGGGTCTAAAGTGGTCCGCATCAGCAGGGCTGAGCGCTGTAGAGCACATGAACCCATGTGGTCTAACTGTAGAGGCTTGTCCTCATAGAAAATGTGTTGAATGTGTTGGCTGAATAGTTGATTGCATGCAGTATGGCTGCATAATACTCACACATGACAAATAATGTAAAACACAGTGGAAAAAAGAATTATAAAAATTGTTTTAAAATAAAAACTAAATGATAAAGATGTCCCAATGGAGGAAGTTCCTCTTACATCACCTGCCCCCCACACCCCAGTCTCTGCCCGGCTCATCTCCTCCCCCATGCTGCCACACATCATTGCCCTGTTAAACACTGACAATTGGTGACAAATGGACTGTGCTGCACACTGTGTGAGTTGCCCCTGGCGACAGTAGCCATCCCGGGGCGAGAGGAGGTGCAGGCCAGAGCTGGACCCCTGTGAGCAGCATGGTGTCTGGCACAGGTGGCTGAAAATCAATATGGATCCAGCCTGTGATTGGGACTGACAGTTTAAGAGCAATGGAGTGTGGGAATGCACTGAGAGCCACACAGAGACCAGAGAAGAAGCATCAGAGCAGAAGGACAGGGCTGCTGTAGCACACAGACAGACTGCAACTGTCTCTGTCAGAACTGGTTACAAATGTAATGCTCTGAAGCACCATTTTAAGGTTTTATCTCTACATGCTGTCGTTAGGCCAATCGATACACAGTAATAATGTATCCTATAATTATGCAGATGATACTCAGATCTATGTGTCACTGGCAGCAGGGGACTATGGATCAGTGGACTCACTCTGCTACTGCATCCAACAGATCAGTGTGTGGATGCAAAACAACTTTCTCCAGCTAAACTCAGACAGAAGTCATAGCCTTTGGCCCACAGAAACAAAAAGACAGCACTCAGCACTCATCTCCAGTCTCGCTCTCTAAAACCTTCAATTCAGGCTAAAAATCTAGGAGTAATGATGGACTCAGACTTGAACTTTAACAGTCACATCAAATCAATAACATCTGAAGCCTTTTAAAGTCTAAAAACATGGCAAAAATCAAAGGTATACTGTCTATATCAGACTTGGAGAGACTTATCCATGCATTTGTCTCCAGTAGGTTAAACTGCTGTAATGGCCTCTCACTGGCCTTTCCAAACGACCTGTGAGACTCATGCTGTACATTCAGAACACTGCAGCTCGAGTCCTGACTCAAATCAAGAAGTACAAGCACATAGGTTCTGTGCTTAGGTCTCTGCACTGCAGTGACGTGTGGTGAAGTTCATGACTGGTGAGGCACTGACTCCTCAAGAGTCAGATTTACAATTGTAAGTAGGCTGGGGCGATTTTTCGATTTCGATTTTATACGCGATTAAAAATAAATACGATAATAAATTAGACACGTTCGATAAATCGAATAAATCAACGGTTTCACTGGCGCGCGAATCGCAAATAGCAAATCATGGCTAAACAGTGACACAGCAGCCAATCAGTTTGAAGAGACGCGT
>KN492073.1:5268-21708 GCA_000787155.1 Scartelaos histophorus
ACACACACACACACACACACACACACACACACACACACACACACACACACACACACACACACACACACACACACACTACAGAGTGTGTGTGTATATAGGCTAGTGTTTATAGCCTATAGAGGTCAGGTTACATCACAGATACGGGGTTTCTTAGCAAATGCCCCAGTCTAATATAAACAGTCTTGTTCACCTGCTCTGGAGCATCGTGAGCGCGTCAGCGTGGGAACACGCCGTGTTGGCGACCTCTTCTGGTGACTTTCCGCCAGCGCAGGTGCTAGTGTCAGCACGGCCATAGAACGCTGTGTCCACACTGATCACTCCACTGTCTGAACCACACACCAGAGGTTTTAGTCATCATTAAAAGTCTGTAAATGTATGGAAACTTTCCTTCTAAACCCTTCTACAAATTTCTCAAATATTAAAATAAATAAATGATTCAAAATGTTGAACTTTAAAGAGTCATATTATGCAAAATCAAAGTTTTTAGAGTGCTTCATGCATTATGATCTACATTGGACCAGAGCAGACATCTCTTTTAAATAAATGTAGACTGTCATTAAATAGGGGCCATGTTCTTACCACAGCTGAGGCGGTGCACGTGGGCCCCGCAGGTCAATGTTTTATCTGTGCACGTTCCTGGAAGACAAGAACACAGGGTCCTACTCCAGAAGCTTCATTGAATCACTTCAATACAGTTTATTTCCCCAAATGTAAAATTATTTTATGTGTTTGTCTCCCTTGAACTGGACTTTGTCATTCCTAAAGGGTGATTAGATGAAGCTGTTTGCAAACAGAGGAAAATGACACACTGTGAATGAAAGAGCAGGAGGAGTTTCACTGCTGTTTGGTCATGGACTGAACAATCTGGAATTATTGTAAATTCATAACATGAACATTTGACATTGTAAGATCTTTAACTTAACTGTAACTGTAACTCTATTTCAACCTGGTTTGACACAAAATTGAACAGTTTTTGAATATAAACGTGAAGTGTGAAGTTGTCTTACCTGTGTGAAGGAGCAGAGCCGCTGTGGCCACAACTGAAAAGAACAACCAGTTTATTCAACACAGTTCTATAGTGTGTTATTGCTAATCACATCATATTCTTTTTAAATAAATATTCTCATTGCACTCGGAAATGTGGGAATGATGTGGACACTTCCACCTAATTGGTGGAGCCTTTAAAACGTAACAGCTTTTTCCATGAAGTTAAAACCATCCTGTGAAACTTTCCAGCATAGTTTCTCCATGGAGACAAGCAGTTGGCAAAGGACTTAAAAAAAAAAAAAAAAGATGCAGGTTTATCAGGCCATTTCACTGTGGTTTTATTTAGACTTTTTAATATTGTATAATCTCTACTAACCTGTGTGTGGAGACAGTCATAAGAACAATATCTGTATCTGTGTGCGTGTGTGTGTGTGTGTGTGTGTGTGTGTGTGTTACTCACAGAGGCAGAGACCGAGTTGCTCCATGATGAAGATGCTGCTGCTGCTGCTGCTGCTGCTGCTGCTCTCGCCATTTATATTCACACATTATGAAACTGTTTCATCACACACAAGCCCACACAGACAGACTCTGTTGGCCTTGACCGTTTATTATTGACAAAATCATGGTAGACCTCAAACTTCGCTCTGGATAAACTGGACGACCATTGCAACATCTCCACAGACTCCTGTTGGGCTCAAAGCATTCATCAGTGCCAAAGATACACTTTAGTATATTATTCTTCAAAAGTGTTAGAGAATAAAAGAGCTCCTTCCTATTAGCGCATAACTGTCCTCCAGTGAAGTATTGTCTTTATTTGTGTCTCATTCATAAACCTGCATTTGACCCATTCTTCAGTGTCTGGGGATTAAATTTGTCAGGAGCAGTGGGACCATCTCCAGTTTCTGAGCTAGTCTTGGTAAGGACTACCTTGGCTGTAGGACTCCACCTACAGACTTCCTGAGACTGGAGTGAGCATGTGTGGCTGGAGAATAATGTCTCTGACACAGGACCATCAGCACACAGCTCCACAAGGCGGTGTACTCTCCCCCCTGCTCTGTACACCGACTGCTGCACCTTCAGCATTGCTCCACTTTCCCCCCTTTCATGTGTATCCAGGGCCAGCTTATCTTCTCTGGAGATCTATCCTTGGGCAGTGTACAGCAGCAGGTACACCTGACAGGTTTAAACCAGTGGCTTTGGTCAAAGGATGGAAGATTGGTCAAATACAGGGAACAAATAAAAAAAGTGAACCTTAACCAAAGTTCCTGTGTAGTCCTGGTTTAAGTCCTGATGTGAGTCAGACCCATAGACTGTATAAAAAAGTAGATTAAGTGAGTGTGACGTCACCCATTTAGCTCCACTCAAATGAGACTCGTGATAGTTCAGAGTTACAGGAGCGAATCTAGACCCAGGCTCTATGTTATGAATAAGATTGTTTTTTCATGGACAATAGCGAAAAAAAAATTCAGGATCATGTGTCGCAAAAAAAAAAAAAAAAAAAAGAAATATTCAGGACCATGTGTCATGGGTTAATAAGAACATTTTAAATTCAAAATGATGAGGCCACAGCAGCAGGTACAGAGAGACGAGCCACAAGATCCTAATGTAAGTCAATTGGAGCCAGAGTCAGAAGGAGCTGCAAGAACCTCCTGGAGCACTTCCTCTTGGGCACAGCTTGCTAGCTATGTCCATTTATATATATGGTCTATGGTCAGACCTGAGCTCTGACCATGTTTAAATCCAGGCTCTAAACTGTTGTCTTTACAGTTATGACTGAAAGGTTCTGTTTATCTTTATATTTAATATTATTATGATAATTTATGCTTTGTATTGTAAACTGAATTCCTTATTGTGTTCTTATTATGTAAAGCATTGTGAACTACTTTGTGTACAAATTTTGCAATGCAAATAAACCTGATTCAACTCTAAGTGTTGAATCACTGTCATATCTGATAGGATTGTGTGTTCTGGCTCCGCTGGTCTCTTTTCCCAGCACTGATAACCTGTATTTATTTTTCCTAAGAATAAAAATTGTGTGTTTTGGAATCCATGAAATCAACTTAATATGCTTTAATATATAATATATAAGGCCTTAATATTTAGACTGCAGAGTTCAACTGAGTCAGAGTCAGAGGGTGTGAACAGGCCATTGAAATGACGAAACAATGTGCTCCTCCACATGTCTTTTATATTAAACCTGAGCCACCTTTGTGAAGTAGGGCCAGAGTGTAGAACTCACTTCAGGGTGACACACTTATCACTGTGGCATGAGCCAGGTTGCTTACAGGGGCTCAGGGACAGGTACAAACTAACATACCATACATGACATGAGTGTTCCCCTTTTCTGTCTTTATTCATTGTGGTGGAAAGATACAGCAACTGTCCTCAGTGGATCTTGTATCAACTCTGTGACCCCCACATCCTCTTTGACACAGGAGTTTATCTTCACAGTGGATCAAGGGCATCTGAGTCAGTGTACTCACACACACAGTTATGTGAGGACAGTGTTGTATAAAAGCCTGGTGTGAGCGTTCTAGTTCAGTTCACTGGTCCTGCTCCAAATGCATCATGCGCTGCTTCACTCTCAAACTCAGTGAGTAAAAGAATATTCTTCTTTCAGACCTGCTTTAGTCTTGCTCACTCACTCTTCATACTTTTACCTGTTCAACATCGGCTCATTTGGACCTGGTTGGAGTCGGCGTTAGAGACGTTTATATTTATAGTTTGGCACGAATTATTAAGTAAAACAAATAAAAAGTATGTATTGTGTTCTCATTGTGGTTCTTGGTGTGAATCTCTCTTGTGTTTTTTAGTTGTGGCAGTGTCCTGTCTGCTCCTCGATGCAGGTAAAAAAACAGCTCACACCTGGAGACTCAGGTCTGTGAGTCCAGGTCCAAGGACAATGGATCCACTGGGGAAATGACTGGGACATAGTTATGGCTGTGTGCTAGTGCTGTATGCTAATGCTATATTTCTGCAGGAGTTTCAGGCTTTAAAATGACGACCTGTGGCCCCCACGTGCACCGCCTCACCTGTGGTAAGCCCCGCCTTCAAACATCCACAGATTTAGAGACGCTGCAGTCCCATCTGTGATAGCACGAAATGGCTTGAAGTATTATATCAAATCATGTTTTTGTACAATGCAACAAAACTGATTCAAATGTTAAATGTAAATGGGTCAATGACATGACATGTGTCCAGTTGCAGTTTCTTCAGTTCAAAAGGTTTAAATTTCATCATAATTCCCCACATACCTGTAGTACTTCTGACCTAAATGGAACCAAATCTTATTCAGCATGTTTTTTGTGTTCAAATGTGCATGTGGTGTGACCCTTAACTGATGATTTTTAAACTTGTTTAAAATGACTCTAAATCTAATCACATTTATTTTCTTTCTTTTTTGTCATATTTTCCTGAAGTGTTTTAGTCCCACATGAAATTTCATCTTTCTTGAATTGATATTTCCCTCATAATATTCAAACAAATATTGTCCGAACGTGTCATTTTTTCAAATCTCATGTTTTCAAGTTTTCAAATCTCAATCTCATGTTCATATGAGTTACAACTTAGAATAACACCCCAACCATAAAACATTTTTTTAAGAAGTTGTAGCCAATTCATGTACATTAAAAAACACAAAAAATGCTTAATATAAATGTCAAACATAGATTTATGCACCTGAAATTGTAGATATTTGAAAAAGTTCAAAAGAAATTACATTTTAGAAATTTGCCTGTTGAAAATCTTGAGGCAAGTGAGGAAGAACTCTGAACCTCTGCAAACAGCAAACTAGTTGTTTTTATGAAGTGTAACCAAACCTGCACATAGGCTTAGGGAGTGTGCAATTATTAATAAATACAAGATTGCGAAGGGTTTGCCTGTAAAAAGTGACTTAAGGGTCTTGTTGGTGCATCACTCATGGTCATACTTGGTCTTTTATTTATTTATGTTCTATGGTGAATGTGATACACTCTAACTGTTACAGAAACTGGAGTGATAAACGTGACCAGTGCTTTCTTTGGACGTGCTGACATAAACACCTGCGCAGGCGGAAAGGAGCCTGGAGAGGTCACCAACACAAAATGCTCCCTGGACTCTGCTATGGACCTGGTCACCAAAAGGTTCAGAGGGAATAGCCCATAATATCATCTGTAAATCTGTCTAAACCTATTGATACTTTGCAGAGACCTCGCTCTGGGTGTGTTCTAGATGTATTGCTATGGTGGAATATCAACTGTTAAAGATGGTATAAAGGATTTTCCAAGGAAGGAGGAGCACAGCGACTGTCTTTCCCATTTTTAAATGCTGCGCATGTGTGAAACCCCCTTCCCAACAGAACTACCTCCTCTTTATGCCAAAACCTTTACAGCCGCTGTAATGTTTTTTCAGCTGCTGCTATTCTCTTTTACTATTATCATAACTGCAACGACATTCAGAGTTATAATGAAGTCGTGAGTGTGAGAGTAATGTCTGTAACAAAATCTTGGCAATTACTTTAGATTTACATTTACGTTTTTAATGAAGTAGTTTATCCTCGAAAATAAGTTCTCTCCTCATCGCTGCACAGGACTTGCAAATACAACTAAAAAACTACTAATACAACAAGCAGCAGCAAACTGACTTTTTCTTTGCATTGAAAATCAGGTTTTCAGATACAGGATATCGCATTTGTGTCCTGAAAAACGTCTGTCGAGCTCTTGCAAATAAAGTACGTTTTCCAATGATAAGCAGAAGTTTCCTGTCCACAAGTAATTTAGCTCCAGCGCGTCAGTCTTTAGACCCTCGTCTGCTTCGCGTCAGTCTAGACCCTCGTCTGCTTCAGTGACGCCATTGCATGAATTAATCTCCTAGAATCACCTTCCTTTGGCTTTGCTCCTTTTCCCCTTGGCTTCTCCTTTCAGCGACCTCATACAGTAAATGGACTTTCTTTTGGGGTGAATTGGTCGTGGATTCTTGTCATTGCAACAAACTTTGCTCAAACTGTGAGGAAACTACAGCTGGAAAAAGCCACTAAGAACCGCGCCAGAGACTCAGTTACACTAGAAGAGTAAAGAGTTTGATTAAACCGAACAGCGAATAGAAAAGCCTCGTTTTCTATTGGCTGAAGTTTATCTCGCTCCAACACGTCCAGAGCTGATGGATTTTCAGAGTTTTAAGATTGTCTGAAAACTCACAGTTCACATTTTCAGGAGCCTGTGATAGTCTGAGTCTCAGTGATTTTCAACTCAAACTAAACCAGCTCTGTATGGTCACATTGTGTTAAAACCAAGCTCAGGTTGAAGTCTAACAAAGCCTCAAATAGAGCAGAGCAGCTGCAAAGTATCAATAAATAACCTGTAGCACTCACATACATGTTTGCATAAGCTCAGGTGCACTGGAAAGAAAGTGTGTGAACTGAACGCAAACTGCTTTGAGAGTGACCCTTGCCCTGAGACCTTCAAGTACATCCAGAGCTCCTACACCTGTGTTCCAGCCAGTGAGTCCACAGCACAGTATTTTCTATCAAGTATTACTCTTTATTTTTGACCAAGATTGTGCAAAATCGACTTTTTGGACTGTTCTATGGTGTTATATATATGTTTCTCCTTCTCATTTACCTTGTGGAAGACGAATTTTTAGTGAGTCATGCATGTTTAAATTGTCTTGAATCCACGGGTGCCATGGATTATTAAGAAAACGCAAGCGCAATGTGTCTTCTTTAAGGAGTCAAAATCGACTCCTTGCGGTAGCTGTAAGATTCTGTGCAATACTCCATACATACACTAGAGTAGGAAACAAAACAATACATGAAAACTTGAAAAACCTGATGTGATGTGCAGTAGTTTCAGTAGCAGAATACACACAGATTCTGTTTTAATAGTGCTCTGAAGGGTGAGTGACTTAGCACGGAGAGCAAAGGAAGGGCAAACTTATAAAACATGTTAATATATTGTTTTCGGCGAATACAGCATTTTCAAAACAATAAAAGGTAACACGGTGATCTAAATAAGGTGTGATCTAATATTCTGTTCTAATCTAATCTGTTCCAGTCCATATGATCGTGTGTGAGCAGTCACTGGCCCACCTAGAGTGCGGTAAGACT
Source organism: Scartelaos histophorus (assembly GCA_000787155.1). NCBI lineage: Eukaryota > Metazoa > Chordata > Actinopteri > Gobiiformes > Gobiidae > Scartelaos > Scartelaos histophorus. Next base: position 12,338 of record KN492073.1, read on the forward strand.
CTCGTTTACTACTAATGCCCTCCCACCCTGACGTACCTTATGCTTTAATACGTTTTTTTTATTTCCAGACAACGGCAAGAGGATACAAGTGATTGGAGCAGACTTCGGGAGGAGGGACCATGTGACCTGTGGTTTCAGACGAGACCTGGCTCTGGTCCGAAGACTTGACTGCACCAACCCCATTGACTTTCCGGGAGAAAAGTAAAGATCGGAACTAAAGCAGGACCAAACCGCCTGCTTGTTTTGATGGAGGGACAAAGGTCTATTGCTGTACTGGTGAACTTGCTTTGTGCTTCTCCTGCAGGTGTAACGGGAGGCCTCACTGTGAGTTCCGAGCCAGCAAATCGGTTTTGGGGTCCGGATGTGCTGAAACATCTCAGTACCTGGAGCTGGCCTACACATGCCATTGATGAATGCCACCTGACAGTAATTCATTCAAGTAATTAGAACTTTTTTATTTAAATCTCCTATATTATGCCAAACCGACTCCTGTGAGCTTTTAGCCATGTCAGCATGTTGTAAGCTCCTCAAAAACACACCTGGAGTTGTGTTTTGTTCCATTCACACGTGTTTGACTAACCCTTTATTATTAGTCTGTCTACATCTCCAGCTCAAGATGTTCTGTTCCAACTTGCGATGTCATGAAGTGGTAGTTTTAAAGTAAACAGCTCTTTTTACCTTTAGTTCAATAGGAGTCATGGAAAATTCACTTTAGGTCATGAAAAAGTAATGGAAAAGTTTTGAAAGAGTGGGAACTGTAATTTCAGTCTCTACCACTTCCTGACATCACAAGGAGGAACAGAGAATTTTGAGCTTTAGAGATGTAGACAGACAAATAATCTGTTTTTGAGGATGTAACAACATTATAACATGTCTTAAAGCTCACAAGAGTTTATTTTATTTTAAAATATTCACTGAACTCTGGAATATTCAAAACACTGTATTTTTTTCCCAGAATAAAACCAAACCAAGAAGGCTTCAAATAAGGTTGCAAGGATTTTTGTTCTTAGGTAAACTTGAAATGTTGCCTCAATAAAACATTTATTTCTCAATGATCTTGGTCAATGTATATTTTATTAGTTCAAGGTTTCCACTCTTTTTCATTGACAAAAGTTCAAAACTTTTCCATGATTTTACCACCCCCTACATGTGCAGAAATTAGCATAACGGTATACATAAAGGCTACACAGCAAAAACCGGAGGATTAAAATTTTAGGATAACATTTTTCTGAGTTGTTTTAAAGACAAAACATGTTATTTTAACTATTTGAAAGAATGGAGGTTTTGAGTTGGGGTTATTTGCCAGAGTTGATATGGTTGGAGTTAATTCAACTTCCCGTAGTGTTAATTTGGCACCTCCACAGAGCAAAAACTGGAGGGTTAAAACTTCAGGGTAAAATATTTCAGAGTTGTTTTTAACACACAAAAAAAAAAAGTTGAAAGTTAAATGGTTGTTCAAGTTGGGAGTTGATATGGTTGAAGTTAATTCAACTTCCACTAGTGTTCATTCAACTTCTTTTGTGTTAATTTGACACCTCCCACCACTTCAAACTCCCATGATAGAAGACCAATTTGAACCAGTTTTGTACATAATTTCATCTTAAATTAACTTAAATAAAGCGTAAAAATAAAACATGTCTGTGTGTTTGTTTAGCTAAATCAGAATAACTGTACAAAGTGTTATCTGTTCCCTCTCAAAGCATTAATTTAATTCTCGATTTCAGGATTAAACAGAAACATTGGTCCAGTGTTACTTACTTAACATTTCCAAAAATGTCAAATTAACTCTAGAACAGATTGGATTTATATAAGCCCTGAGAAAATGTTAAAATTGTTTTTGCGAGAGTCAATTTTAACTCTCCACTTTTTGCTGTGTACATATGAAATGTGAACCCTTTCCACCCTTTCTCAGTGATCGCAGCCAAAGGGGGGAGGTAGAGACAACTTCCCCGTCATCCCGAGTCACATTCATGCTGGATTAGGGTTAGCAGATGGCGCATACGTTCAAAAAGATTGTAATAACCTAATGATAACTTAAAAGAACGCTGAGAAACTAAAATTTTATGACTTTTCAAGGCCTGGAAAATGACATTTTCAAATTCCATATAAACCCTGCTAGTAGGTTTTAGAAGTTTGAGTAATTATTCAAACCCTCCATAAGGTTAGCTGTAAGAGTTTGTCCAAGGCTCCGCCCACAAGCCTATGTCAACTCCGCTCCCGCACGACAATTCACCATAAATATACAAACGCATAATACAAAACTACACACAGCAACTTCACAAACCTGCAGTAGTTTCGTTAGGGGGATAAGCGCTGATTGTGTTGTGATGATGCTCTGAAGGGAGAGTCAATGTTTTCTGCATATATCGCATTTTCAAAACAATAAAAGGTAACGTGGTGTTCGCAGGTAATAACCCACCGAAGTAAAATACCTCCTCTTTAAATGGGTACTTTGCATTTATTCAGTTACAAGTCTGTTTTTTTTTGTTTGTTTTAGTTTTTGAATGAAAAATCAAACACATTTTTACTATGCATGGATAAAGAGATATGTGGATAATTAAATCACTATAACTATTACTGTAAAATGTCTTTGTGCAAAAAGTCAGGAAAGTCCAGCACTGAGGCGTAGGCTCCAGGTTAGGGGCTGACGGTTCTGTCTTTTGCCCAGGCTGTGTGGTTCTGTTTTGGGGGTGATGGGATCATCTTTTGCCCAGGCTACGCAGCTCTTTTAGGGGCTGATGGTGCCTTACCCCAGGCTGTAGCTTCTATTTGGAGGTGATGGTGTGGATCCCGGGCCAGGCAGGGAGGTAGTATCTGGGCAGAGTTCCCTCCAGCAGCCTCTCCATCCACAGCCCCAGCCGGTCCAGTTTGTGGTGCAGCTGAAGGGTCCACTGGGTCCGAGAGCGGCCGGACTTTCTCTGGTCGTCCCAAGATTTCGACCTCCCAGAACTGCCCTCGTCTTCTGCTGATTTACTAAAAGAGGAAGGAAAAATGTGTCTAAAGATTGCGCTTTTACACTTTTTCAGCTGTTTACTTTTAGCAAGATGTTTGGACAGGTGAAAGCATAAAATTGAGATGAAGAGTAGAGGGAGACATTCAGCAAACTGACTGATGATCACAGTGAGGCTACCTATTAAACAAAGAAAAATGTTATAATTTCTCATATGATAGCGATGCATGTTTGAGTAACTCCCTCCTATCCCTGCTCTTATTCCTTTAGTTATTTGTGATTATAAAACTGCCTTATTTAAAGAAGATAATTTGTTCCATTAGATTTTGAATATTAAATACTGCTGAATTTATCTCTAACTCTGAAAAGAAGCTGTTTTTATTCTTATTCTTATTTTATTCAATAAATTTAAAATTCAGAATAAATTTACAAATATTTTCAAGTCCTTGAATGTAACAGTCAATATTCGAAGTGTAAAGTTTCACTACAAAGATCCAAGATGTTAAAGCAGAAGCAACTGATGAGAGAGGAGGACAAAATCTGTTTCCTATTGGCTGTTCTCATCTGTAGGCGGGGTTTACACTTAAGAAATAAGAGACATGAGGTTTGGATGCGGCTAATTCTGACCCAGATCAGATCGATTTCCTGTCTCAACACAAAGTTTCGAGAGGAGCCAGGCTGCTGCGTCGCTGTACACTGTGTGGCTGGGCTTGGCCGGTAAAACACGGTTCTTTTCTTTTTTTTTTTTTTTTTTTTTTTCACTGTGAATTTTACACTCTTAATTTTAACTGTTGAATTTGAGATCTTGAAAATATGTGTTCTGAATATTTAAAAGGTGACATTTTTTATTTTGAAATGAAAAGACTTTGAAAATGTACACTTCACATTTCATCAACTTCAGGATAAAGTAATTCAAAGATAATTTTTCAGAGTTCAAAAGATTAAAGTGAGAAACTGTGTTTAAAATTCTAAATCTGATGAAACAAATTATCTTCCATACTTATTGTTGTGACATTCTGCTTGGAAGAGGTGTATGATCACAAGTTATTACAGTGGAAATGACCCACCTCGTGTCCTCCCCGGTGTACACAGGTTTGAACAGGCATAGATACTTCTTATGTCCATTGAGAGCCATCACAATCCCGCTGTAGTCCGGTCTCTGGTCCGGTCTCTGGTCTGGTCCTTCTTCCAGGTCTAAGGGTATGGGGTCTTGGGCATGGTCCAGCAGAGCTCTCATCCACATCATGTGTTTATCGATGTTCAGGAAGGAGAAATGTAACGTCTCACTGCTGGTTTAAAAACACAGGTTCATTCATTAAAGAGGGGGTATTAGATTTTTGTGGGGTATTAACTGCCAACACATTACAGATGTAGACCACCCTGTTACCTTTTATTTTTTTGAAATGCTAAAAAAAGCTCCTGTTTAAAGTGACACATGTTTGGCAGAGTCTCACCCGGAGAAGGAGTGGACCTCTTTGGCAAACTTGCTGAGGAGGATGTTCTTGGAGGCGTCAGAGAGAACCAGCACAATGTTCAGATGCCCTGGTCTCAGTCGCACTAAATTACTGATGTACGTGACGTCCGTGAGCTCCGTCACCTCCACAAAGTTCTTCTTTGGAGCTCGGCTGGAATCAAGCAAGAAACGATATGTTGACTTAAACCATACGGCCGAACAATTAGTCAAAATAAAATAAAAACAGCAATAATGAGTAGCTGGCAGTAGGGGCCGCAGGCTGAAGTAGTCCCTTAAATATAAGGCAGTTAAGTATACAGGCAGTTTTGCTACAATTATCCATTTACTCTAGTAAGATACTATTGTAGTCAGAGTTGTCCTGGGACAGGCTGGCAGAAGTGAGGCTGCTTTTAAAACTCCATCAATCTTCTTCTGCGTTATCTGTGGCCGGGTGGCAGAGGCAGCCCAGACTTTCCACTTCTCCACTTCCAGTGTGTCCTGGATTTTCCCTGGGACCTCCTCCTGGTGGAGCATTCTCAGTCTAGAACAGACACCCTCCCCTCAGCTGCTCCTCTTCCTCACCCTCCCTCTAATATATTATAATTATATACTGATATTGTAACGATCCATTAAGTTGATAGGAACCCTCAACTGCAAATACAAGTTATTTTAGTTCCAAAATTGGTAATAAACAGGATTTTATAAATACAGTATTTTTTTCTTGCCTTGATGTGGCACTGGTTGCTTGTGCCTCCTTCGGTTTCATCTTGATCTGTTTGTCTTCACTTGAGTCGCTTAAACAAACAAAAACACATTCATTCATATTACTAAAGTATTACTGAAGTATTGACTATTACTGTATTACTGAAGTACTTTATTGAGTATTACTGAAGTACTGAGTATTACTAAAGCATAAGTATTGTCCTGTATGTGTGTAGAATGTGCAGTACCTGAACGCCTGAACCACCACCGTCCCAAACAGGATGAACAGAGCAGAGAAGATGAGGGACAGAAGCGGCATCATCTCTCTCCTGGACACAGTCAACAATACTTTATTACACATACAGTAAACATACTGTTTAAAGGTGCACTATGTAACTTTTCCCCATTGGAACCACCGGTTGGAAATGCCAAATTGTTTTGACTGGAAAATCCCAAAGTATGGCATTACTTTTATCTATCTTGTATTTTTTGTTCAATTACATTTGTTCTCATTGCTAAAATACCAACAAAACATTGGGCCTCCTTCATGAAATAAATTTGTACTTAAGGGCTTCTTATGAACATTTTTGGTATTCCCAATTTTTTTTTTTAATACAATTAATCAGGGGCACTCGTAAGAAAAAAAAATCTGTTTTAGAAAATTACTATTGTGAAAACGTAACAGAAAATTCAAATTCCTCCACGATTGTAAGTTATGTATTTTCTAAAATTATTTCTTATAAAATACGACTATCCTTCATGTGAGTCGTCTCCCTCGCACTTTCACATGTCCAAATGTCTAACACATACTGGCCATACATGGAGGTTCAGAGGGCATTTCTAACTAAATACACACTCAGGTTTATGTAAATAAAATGGAAAAGAGTAAGAACATTTTGTGAATCTGGCGCAGGTTTCTCTCAGCAAAAATATTCATGAATGAGGCTCATTCTTACTGTGAGTTGGCTTGCCTGTCCACAGACCTGACAGATAACATGGCCTGGCGGTGTTACCCACTTGTCACCATAGAGATAAGTTTAATGCAGTACATTTTAAAGCCCTAACCTCTCCACTGAGATGAGCAGGTGCAGGTGGTGCACGCTCCAGTGACGTTGTGTAGTGAAACAGTGGTGTTGCTGCTCTCACCAGTTATTGTGCAGAATGTCCTCGATGACGTCAGAGAGGTAGTCACATGACGCATAGATCCAGCGCAGCACAAACACCTGAAAGAGACATGAAAAACAAAAGAGGTTCATGGACAAACATCTGCTTTAAGTATGAACAACAAAGTAGGAGGAACTATTGTGACATCTGATTCATAATTTAAAGCTAGAGCAAAGACAAGACAATTTTCAAAGCACAGAGACACACAAAAATGAAACAAACTAAATCAGATCTGAAGGAGCTACATGAAACACACAGATCATTTCATAATGTCACATAAAACTTTTGTCACTTTAGACTTACTCACAGTGGGAAGAGGAAGCACAACTGTTAATAGAGTAAGAGTATTGTCACTTCAATAAAAATAATATTCAAGTAAGAGCAGGCAGACGCATGGACTCACAGAGGCAAACTCATTGTTGAGTTGGGGCAGTGTGGTCTCATGGCTCAGGATGGAGGGGTCAGTCTGGAGCCTCTGCAACGCCCCCTGGAGGTGCAGTTTGTCCTGGTCACTTCCATTCCACTGACACACTGGTTTGAACAGGACTTTACCTGCAGCTCGCCGCTCCAGAATCAGCACCTGTCCAACCGGAGACACCAGAGATCCATCAGATACAAGTGAACTGGACACACACTCACACGAGCTAAAGGAGACGTTTTAGACTTGGAGATGAAGTGTGTTTTGCTTCGATGATGCGCAAGAGCTGAAAGAGGGCGGAGTCAAAAACAAAAGGCCTACCTCACCACTTTACACGACATCAGCCTGGTTTGAATCAGAACTTGGACAGGCCTACATTACCAGTCAAAAGTTTAGACACATCTCCCCATTCAATGTTTTTTACTTTCTACATTTATGATACATACAGAAAACATCAAATATATGAAGCAAGATATATGGAATTATGTCACCAAAGAAAAAAGTTAAATATGTAAACTACAAAAATATCTCACTCCTGACTTTCTCTCAGTGAGGGTCATAGTGAAGTCTCCTGAAATGGTTTTCACTTACCTGCTGTGCCGCATCTAAAACAAGTTTTGAATTCATTTGAGCGTATTTTCCGTTATGCTACATTCCACATGTGTCACTGATGATTTTGATGCCAGTGAGAATCTATAGTGTAAATAATCGTGGAAATAAAGAAGAAACTTACATGAAAAATTGTGTGGAAACTTTTGACTTTTTGTGTGAACTATTTTACATGTGGATATTATGTGGGGGCAGAACATCTCTGTTCATCGGGAGTTAGGGGGCCTCGGGTGTTAGGGGGCCTCAGATCCTCAAACACGCCTCTGTAACATCACAGAATCTTCTCTGACCACAGCCACCGAGCACATCAGCTTTTCACAGTCAAGCCCTTCAAGTCAGGCAGATTTAAAAAGTTTCTATCACGCAGCCATTCAGCGTCTCAACCAGCCCTGACGTAGCCTGTTTGTGAAGAAAGGCCGCTACACACTATAGGATTTTTCAGTCAGCACAAATACAAGGAGAATCTTATGAGACTTTAAATCTCCAGTCACAAAGACAACAACGGGATATCTCTGCGGACCACAGGATCAGGCATCAACTATTTCCTGTCTACAGTAAAACCACTCGCTCTGAGAGTCTGAAGTGTTCAAAGATCAGAGCTCTGCACTTCAGTTTAGATACAAGTCAAACTATTTATGAAATGTGGTGAATATTTCAGATACAGGATTTTTAAAGCATAAAAGAGGAGATAAAGTCCACAGGAAGTAGAGTCACTGTCACTAATCTACAGCTTCACCTCGATCCGTGCGCTGTGTGGATAAACAAACACATGTGGAACTATCTTTATTACTATCTTTTTACTTAAAGAACACCTCAAACTAGATTAATATTGCAGTTTTGTGGACTGGATGTCAGTATTTGCAAAGGACAATCTCTAAGGAAAATGTGGATGAGATGCTGCACCTTAAATTTACCACGAGAGGTGAGCAATAAAAGTCTTTTTTTCCCTTTTTACTATATCCCAAATTTGTATTCACTCCTCTGCCCCTGATGCTGTTTTATTTTAAATCGCACGTTGATTTGGCAGAATATGGTATCCTTTGTCCTTGAATTAGTTTGGCAAAGTATCCCCTGTGTTCAATGTTTAATGTGAAGTGAAGCGTGGTTACATTGAAACTCTTATATGTCACCTGAGGAGGAGAGAGGGCGCTGTTGAGCAGGAGGACCTCACAGAGCGGCTGCTGCAGACGCTGATAAACGTAAGTGAACCTCAGCACTTCCTGTGAGTTTGTGGAGGCGAAAGACACAAACTCCTCAAGTCCATTGGAGTGGTCCTCATCTGTGATCAGCAAAACACAGAACCTGAGACAGAGCGACAGGAAAGAAGAGTTAACAATGGGTTCAGTTACATTTACTTGAGTGACTTAATTTTTTTTTAACTTTTCCAGCAGCACACCTTTGCTCCTACTAGAGTAATATTTTACTGAAGTAACATTTATCATTTATTTACAGTCTGAAATGATTTGAACATTTGTGTTTTGTGATTTGATTTAGCTTGTCTCATTTTTGTGTCTGTCCTTTAAAAAAACAGATTTTGTGACTTATTTAACGTTTTGTTCTTCAAATTACATTCACTAAAAATTATAAATCAGATGTTCCGTCCTTGAGCAGTACTTTTCCCAAATACTTTTTTTTACTCTTACGTGAATAATTAGATGACTACTTTGTACTTCTACTTAATGGTGCATTGCACAACTTTTCTGATAAAGGGTCTTGTCTCCATGGGGATGTTATTTCTTTGCCTGGAACATGGAACATATCTATCTAGTATTTATTTATTATAGGTGTTTCTATTGCTCAAAAATACAGTGTTTTTAATCTATACTGTGGAACATTCTAAACAAAGCAACACAGTGCACCTTTAATTTTAAGTAAATGTGACATCACAGCCTAAAATACCAGATTTTCTCAGGGCTGGAGGTGCACAGACTCCACACTCTCTTATTTAGTGATGATGCCACAACTACTACTGCTCTGTTTACTATTGTATATTTTAGCTTTAGTTTTAGTAATATTTCTGTGCCTAATTGACAAACCAGTTCTGAAAGAGAATAAACTAGAAAATATGGTTGTCC
>KN492073.1:21733-32544 GCA_000787155.1 Scartelaos histophorus
TGGTTGTCAAAAATCAGACACTAAAACTAAAAAAAAAAAAAAAAACTAAAACCAGTACTGAAAATAGATACTGTAATATTTAACTTTTTTCCAGACTGAACTTTATCATCATCAGTACAGAACCACATGGAAACTTAAGAACAAGTACTACTGTTTTGTTCTGAAAAATACATTCTGTTGTCTACAGACACATTTTTCTTTAATTTGTTTTAAATGAACCATGGCCTTGACCCACAGGCTGTAGGTTGAACAGGTCTGCCCCAGTTTGCAGTGAGTGGGACGACAGGTCAGAGGTCTATGGCAGAATGAGCTCATTTGCTGTTGTCAGATTACAGATTTGTTGAGCTGTGGTGTAATGTGTAAAGCAGGTAAAGAGAACCTTAAACAGTATAAAAGTTCCAGTCTAAGTGAACATAATGATAGTTCTCACTTCCTGCGGCGGTGGAACTGTTTGACAGGACACAGTTCGTTAAAAACCTCCTGGTTCACGAGTCGTGGTGCATTCAGAAACTGGTTGTTTGACAAGAACTCGTCCACGATCGTCCTCTTCAGATCCTTCGCCTGAGGAGGAAAAAACATGAAATATGTTAAATACACAGGAGTTTGAAATACTTTCATTCAGAATGCAATGCAGAATCCTGTTTTAATTTTTTTTTTTACATTTTATAATTTTCTTTATATTTCAAATAGAGTTTAAAGTCTGGAAAATCTGATACTAATCCGAGACAATCACCCTTAAGTAGATTTTTTTTTTTTTAATTTAACGTCTAAAATGAACTGCAATAAAGAAATAACAAAATTAAACATTTAGTTTTTGTGTATAATGGGTCATAACATTAATTTATTCAACCTTCTACAATTCAAATTTGATCATACTGCAGAAAAATAACAAAAGGTTCCCCAATAGACCCCAAAAGGATCGTTTCATCTTTCATATAGTGAGTCTATACTCACTATATGAAAGATGAAACGATCAATTTAAAATACTCTACTATTAGAGTATTGTAAATTGATGTAGTACTTATTTTATTTAATATTTATCGTGACGATCACGACCCATTTGAGGCTTTAGACTGAACTGTCATTGCAGTGTGTGTACCTGTATGATGTCGGCTGGTTTGTGTGTGTTCTCCTTAAACACCAGCAGAGAGGGAGCGTACGTGTTTATATTAAACTTCTTCTGTAGATGTGATGTCTCAGACACACCCTGGTCCACATACCCGAAGTGAAGATGTTCTCTGTGGGAGAACGCACTCAGCTGGAGACAAGGGACAAATGTTTTATAAGGAAGCTGTAGTAGAATCAAGTAAATCAGACAGTGTGCACTAAATGTAAAACCATTGGTATCAAATATCAGCTTTTGAAATAGTTGATTGTTTCCATAAGTTTTAAGTTGAATTACAATTCATTTTTTAATTGGTGGTGCTTGATTTTCAAACTGCAAAAGGATGAGTCAGAGTGCTTCTTACAATGAACACAAATTAGGGAAAGCACAATTTATTATTATTATTTCTTAAGTTGGATACCCCGCGTTAAAGACACCCAAAGTGTTTTATGTTGCATTCAGGACACAACAACAGTCACTCAGAACCAGTCACCCTTGTGGTTTGTGGGTGTCCACTTTTCCACTCAGCTACAGTTTAATAAACCTGTGTTCTCACTTTGAACAGCAGGGGCACTGTGGGCACTTGGTCGAACAGCAGGACGTGAGGTTTGTTGAGCTCGTGCCAACTGCCCAAGAACTCCAGGTGGTTCTGGTCATTCACCTGAAATATTCAAATAAAAATAAATGTATTAAAACCACAAATATGTGTTTTATTCCTGTGTATTATCCTTACAGTAAATGGCCTGTACCCTGTGCACCAGCCTCTGGGGCAGCAGCTCCTCCACAAACTGCAGCAGCAGATCTCTGGACACAGCGTAGTGAAAGAAGGACACACGGCCGCTCACCAGACCCAAGATAGAGGGTGTCCGGTGGGCTCCCAGGTGATTGGCCAAACGCCGCTCATAACCCACATCCACCACACCAATGCCCACACCTGAGGACAGACACACAGGGAAGAGGTAGTGTGACATTTTACTGAGAATGAAATCAGAACTTTTGATGAACTTTTGTCCAGTTGACAGAATTCACTTTTCTTTTGCGACTGTACTCAGTAAATGGACAGGGTCTGACATTTAGCACCCTCACTCCGGACTGGCTCTGTGGATGATATGGGTTCTAAATTCGCTCCTATAACTTCTAGCCTCAATGAGGTTTATTTGACTGGAGCCAAATGCTATGGGTGACTTTACGCTCCACATACATCTTTGCAGCGCTGGATGAAATGCAGATATCAGATTGGATATAGGTGTATTGCTGTTACTGTTTTTAGACACTGACCGAGCGCCTCCATCTCCTGCACCACCTGGTCCCACACTGGTTCAATGTGGAGGCAGGTGAAACACCAGTCAGACGTGATCTTGATGAGGTATGGCCGCCTGTGGCTGTCTGGCACCACCTGCTGGACGTACTGGGTGAACTGCAGTGCATGCCTGTTCTCGCTGAAGTCTCGCTGGTTTTTGGCGTTAAACGGAAAGTTGAAGAAAGCCTCGTCAAAATAAAAGCTGTCGCGTCGATGTCCGAACAGCTGCGTATCGTCCAGCTGCCCGAAGCGGTCATAGTTGGCTCGTTTGTCCTCGCTGGATAAGACCTACAGTTAGGAAGCAGAGATACTGTTTCAAAATCACTTCAGAGAAACAGCGGTGACATCTGAACAGGACTCACCTCATAGGATTTAGTGATTTTGATGAACATGTCCTCGGCTCCAGGATCTTTGTTTTTGTCTGGGTGCCTGTTAAAACATATTACATCATTTCTATAAAGGATTTCAATAGAAGTGTGTGCATTCCTCATTGATAATGTGCCTATAATACCTACTATAAAGTGCATTTACTTTATTTGGTGGGATAATACCTGACCTGTCCTCCAGCCCAATTTTAAATGATAGATATTCTAAAATATTGTGAACGCAACAGACAGCAGAGTGGTGAGCCCTGTTACAATACTGTGTTTTTTGTTTGTTTTTAGGAAGAATTTAATTGTAATTGTAATTTAATCTGTAATTGAAATGAAGCAGGTGGAAAACCGTTCATCAGAAATGTTACATAATGAACCTTTAAATACTGTATGCTACTATTAAAGAGAATACTTGCCACTCCTTTGCCAGTCGTTTGTAGACTCTCTTGATCTCAGCCTGGCTCGCTTTCGGGCTTAGACCCAGGACTTTGTATGGGTCCAGTTCCGGTCTGGACTGTGAGAGCGAAACCAGGTGGAAGAGGAGGAGGAAGGACAGAAGGGAGAGAGATGTCCTACAAGCCGCCATCACTGCTGAAAATAATCATACACTTTAAATAGGGTTGTCAAAAGTACAGAAAATCAGATACTAGATTGTATGATGCAGGTCTTGATACTAAAAAAGTCCCATTGACAGGACAAAATTGAGCCTTTCCTGAAGTATAAGAGCACATAGATTAGTACACACCTGAGACTCAGAATAACCACCGAGGTCCGGCTGAGATTGACAAGTGAGAATGAGGCCTTATCTATGACCCAAAGCTTTCCAGAGTCCACTGTGCTCGACGGATTGTGTGTTTCTTTATTGAGGAACAGGAGGGTGAAAAGGTCAATGCACATACATGCTAACTTGATTGTTAAATGCTTAGATTGTGAAGCCTTCTGTGGCTAGGGGAAGTTGTTGCATGAGAACTGCTTGCTGTGAATTTTGTAAATACATGCTCCAGCAACGCTCGTGACGCATTTTGGAAAGTTTGAAAGTTTGAAAGAAAGTTTTGAAAGATGTAAACTCGATTTATTTTAGTTTTGCAGGTGCATGCTTCTGTGCTGTTTGCAATGCATGTTGTAATGTTCTGCGAACCCAACATAACCTACTTGTAACAACAATGTTTTGAAAAATGTGAAATCTGTATATGTATGTGTATCTGTATTCTCAACATAATTGTATCTGTGTCTGATGCTGACAATATAAGGGCATCTAGACCGGACCTGAACCCAGTATAGGGTTAAGCAACATCCACCTCCTGGTGTATTTCTACCAGAAAGGTCCGATACTTGGCTGATCAGCGCTGGCGTTCTTGTCCATTGGTCGGTTCGTTGTTAATAAAGACGCAGTGCTTTTTGAGAGTCTCCAGTGATTCTTTATTGTGGAGCACGAACTATGCAGACAGTACTAAGAAGGTTGTCACACAATCATCGCCATAGTCAAGTCCACACGTACAGACATCCACCTTCATGTAGTGGTAAGTCTGATTCTATTGACTAATATCCAGGCTAGAAGGTCAGTGCTGGGAGTAACGCGTTATAAAAGTAACTAATTACTGTAATGCGTTGCTTTTTTGCTGTAACGCAGTAAAGTCATTACAGAAAAAACAACAACAAAAAAAAACCACAAATGTACAAATGTCAGTAACGCGCGTTACAATGTATTTTAAGATCAGAACCAGTGCTGTAGTGGGCGTGGTCAGAACCAGGGGTGTAGTGGGCGTGGTCAGAACCAGGGGTGTAGTGGGCGTGGTCAGAACCAGGGGTGTAGTGGGCGTGGGACACGGGGGTGCGCCCTCCACCCACTTTGGCCGCGACACTAAACATTGCGGCGGCGCGGGGCACACTTTGAAAGCTCTTTGCGCGACTGAGCGGGACTGAAGATTAAACCTCGCGCAGACTCTACCGCAGGAGAAAGGACCGGGCTCCTTGCGCAGAGCTCCGCGCATTGCGGACACCCTGCTCTGAGTTGTGGAGCTCGGGGTTCTCTCTCTCCTTCGAGTAGTGCTGGTTTAGACCTGGTTTAGATCTGGTTTAGTCCTGGTGTAGACCTGATGAAGACCCGGTTTAGACCTGGGTTCGACCTGGTTTCGTCCTGATTCAATTCTGGTTTAGTCCTGGTGTAGACCTGATGTAGACCTGGTTTAAACCTGGTTTAGTCCTGGTTTAGCCCCGGTTCAGTTCTGGTTTAGTTCTGGTGTAGACCTGGTTTAGACCTGGTTTAGTCCTGGTTCAGTTCATGTTCAGTCCTGGTTTAGTCCAGGTTCAGTCCTGATTCAGTCCTTCAACGGGGCAAAAGTCCCGGGGTTATATTGACGCTCAATATACCTGAGCGTCAGGGGCAGAGGTCTGATGGATCTGATGAGGATTACACACATATAAGACACATGGGAATAGAAAAGAAAGTATGATTTAATGTTGAAAATCGCTTTCTGCTCTCTAAATAAAGACTGTATTTTTATTATCATTGTGTTATCGGAACCAGTATTGAATATCGAGTCTATTAGTTTGAAATGTTAGTATTGTGAGAACACCGTTTTAATTATTTGACTATTTCCATGTGCAGTATGTGCAGCAGAAGTGGGTCACTCACACATAATCTCACAATGAAAGTCCTAAATAAGGCTGCAGAACTGGGCCACTGAAAACACAGGTGAAGCACTTAGACTATTCCTGTCTATTACAGTTTTTTAACACATTCATGACGGAGAGAGTCATTCTGCAAGAACAATCGCCAAGTCACAAATTCACTTCCATTAGTGTCTTGCTCAAGGACCCCCTACACCTAAGCAATGCTGGCACTGAGGATCAAACTACCAACCCTCAAACTACCAGCTGTCTTTTGACATAACGTTACCACAGTGCTAATAAGACTGTTTTCGTGACACGTTTCAGACTGACTTATGCCTGTAGGTATCATTTGATTTTCATATTGTCATTCTAACCTTAATTTGCACTTGCCCCATCTGATTCTAGAGCATTTGCTCTCGTCTGCTGTTGGCATTAATACACATGCATTTATTCTGATATTTAGCATTTCTTGCACAGGAATCTGGCGACAAAAATGTAAAATTCTATTAAAAACGAATAAACGTATCTCACCTCAAACGTGCACGCTCACCCGCTGCCCACACGCATTTGTACACATTTTCTTATCATCGTAAACATTTAGAGACAGGATTCCTAAAAGATGCTCTTGTCCGCATCCCTTTTTCCTCCGGCATCTGCTGAAGGGGCGGTGTTAAAGAACCGAAAGCAATTTTGGGAGTTTGAGTATTTCGGGCTCATTGATTCTGCTAGGGTGCGTTTGATTTGTAAATTAGCGTGTTTTTTTTGTTTGTTTTTGTTTTTTTTTTTCCAACATGATGAAATCACATAAATAACATACAACACATGGAGACAGAAGAGAGAGAGAGAGAGAGAGAGAGAAATCTGATATTCTGGAAAGTGGAGAGTGAGCCTTCCTCTTACCCTTTCATTTCCTTTTCTTTTACTAGTGTATGGGTCATGACACGTGTTCCATTGCAATTTTTTCTGTTAAAAAGGTTAAAATTTCATAATAATTTCCCACATACCTGTAGTACCTCTGACCTCCATGGAAACAAATAAATTTTTCAGAAATCATTCGTGATTATGCATGTTTTTTGTTTGTGTTAAAATGTCATGTTCTGATTTTTAGACCTCTTTAAAATTACTCAAAATCTAACATTCATTTTCTTTCTTTTTTGTCATATTTTCCAAAGTGTTTTTAGTCCCACATGAAATGTCATCTTTCTTGAATCGATATTACCCCCATAATATTCAAATCTTGTACAAGCATGTCTATTTTTTTCAAAGATCATGTTTTCATATTTTCAAATATTGGTAGAAAGAATTGAAAAGAATTGAATTGAAAGTGAGGATTTCAATGGTATTTAAAATTCAACATCTGATGAACAAATGAACTTTAATGTATTTCCGTGGTGCCCTTCTTTCCCAATTTCCCAAATTTGTGGTTGAAATACATGTTGAAATATTAAAGCAGGCGTACGCGGTAGAGTAAATTCAACGCACCGCAGCGCTGCGGCCCAATCACAGCCGGCGGTGATGTAAACACGGAAGTAGAGCTCGTAATGTGTACGCAAGCTGTAAACAAAAAAGAAACCTACCTTGTTTTTGATATAGAAATTAGAATTACATGTTTTGATTACACATTATCCATTTAAATTAAGATATTGGGATTTTTTACGTGTCTATTTTTAGTGTTAAGGGGTGTTTTAAAGGGGGGAATGGACGAAAGACACAAAAAGATCCTCCAACGTAACAGGACGAACCTCGTAAAAGAGCTGGAACCATCGAGCCTGTACGACCTGTTGCTGGAAAAGGGGGTTTTCACTCAGGATATGATCGACGAGATTAAGGTGGGACCACAGTCAAATTAGCTGTTTATTTGATTCAAATAATAAACAACAAATACAAGCTTCTAATGGCATTCATTAAAATGTCCCCAAACCCCAGCTAATCTAATATCTGTAAATTATTATTTGTCATTATTTTTGACAGAACAGTTTTTTTTTTTTTTTTTTTTTTTTTTTTTTTTTTTTTTTTTTTTTTTTTTTTTTTTATATATCTATGTAATTTTAAACTTAAAATGTATGTGTGAAAATGATCTGCTATTCTCCTGGACCTCCTTTCTATCATCTGGGAATATCTCTAGGGCCTCCTTAAAAATATTATTATTTACAATTATAATACATTACTGAGAGTGGACAGAAATCGTCCTTTACTTGATTTAAAAAGATAAAGAAAAAATAAAATGAATAAATATATATGTGTGCATTTTTATTGGTTCATACTTTATTCTTTTGTCTTTAATTAAAAAATAAAGTATAAGTAGTACCATTTCAAAATAATTGGGACATAGAAAGTAATGTTATGAGAAATTTAAGTTAACGTGATCTAAAATAAAATATTATATATCATATATAAATGAGATACAAGTGTCAGAACTGCAAATGTTCAACTCATTTAATATTTTTGTCACATCAAGCTTTTGCCACTTTTACTCACAGAGGGAAGAGGAATCACAACTTTTACTTACATAAGAGTACTGTTACACTGTACAATATATTACTCAAATACAAGTAAAAGTATGGCGTACAAGTGTTTCTACAAAGTTATTTCTCACCTTATGATGCTGGCCTGTTGTGGTGGTTGCAGAGTGCAGGCACCAGGCGGGACCAGGCACGGCAGCTTGCCCGGGACATCGAGACTCGTGGGAGCAGAGCTTTCTCATTGTTTGTGGAGAGTTTGGAGGAGACGGGGCAGATGCAACTGGTCCAGGCCTTGAAGGAGGGCTCCTCTCAAGGCACACTACAGCCTTCAGCTGCCCCTGTGCTCCGGCCCGCGCTCCAGCCTCTGCCCATAGGTGAGGGGGGTTAGAGGGTCCCTATACAATCTATAATTGCAACACTGAAATATCCCCATTGTCGGAAGAATGAAAGTCAACAGACAGTAACCGCCCACCCCACACTTCTGGAACTACATTTTTCATTCATTTTACCCATAAACTTTCTGGAAAAAAATGTGAATATTAAAAGTTTAAGAGCTCAGGGCTAACCAGATCTGTGATAAGTAATGACAACAAGACCTAGAACTTATTTCAAATTTTAAACGGTTTCTGAAGCTTTAGAAACAGAGATATCAAAGCATTTTGCTGAATCTCGTGTGTTTTTAGTCTTAAAACAACCGCATTATTGGTATTTGTTAGCACATAGCTGCTTAGCCTCAGTGATGGCTTTGAATTTTTAAAAAATGTTTATGGGAAAAATGAATGGAAAATTTTATTCCAGAAGTGAAGCAGGCAGTCACTTTGAAGCTCCATCCAGTTATCTTGTATTATGAAAAAACACTTTTCTTTTGCAGAGTCCCCATTGGATGTGGACAGGAAAATAATAATTACTCCCATTACTCCGATGCAGAAACCCAGCACCACTCCAACCCCATGTAAGCTTTTGTGCCCTTTTTCTGGTATTTTGTGTTTTATTGATACATCATTTAAATTTAACCAGCGTAATCAAGACATTGTAGTTTAATTATGTTTTTACTTTGTACCAGCTCCTGAACAAGACGTCCTTAAACCAAAACCACAGAGAACACGCAGAGACAGTATTCAGGTAAGAGGACTTATTCAGTAACAGCTCAATGAGGAGAATTCATGTGAACTGTGTTGGGACAACACTCGTCTCATGTTAATATGTTAATTTAAAACAATAAAAGGGAACATGGTGATCTAAATATGTTATGTTATGTTATGTTATGTCAAATATAGCCTCTTTAAATGCATTTACTTTGTTGTGTTGTGGGATTTTGAGACTGCAAACAATAAAAAAAAAAACTAAAAGTTGTCCAGAATCAAGGAGCCTGATTTATTGAAGCAGTTGTGTGCACACAACAGAGATGGGTGTGTAACATAACAATGTTTGCAGAGTGAATAAGGAATAAGGGGAATAAGGCACAGGGATGATACACACACGTAAGATAAGACTTTGTCTCTTTTGGAAGGCTGGGTCAACAATCGGGAGAAGAACAAGCTGGGATTGATATAAACACTAGACTTGTATGAGGAACAGAAGCTCACAGTGTTGTACATGGGAGAACAGTCAGGATTACAAAGCATTCAACAAACTAGATACAATAACCAAGATGTAAAAATCAAGAGGTTGTGATAAGGTTGCTTTATCAAACTATTATCAATTATCAGTTTAATTACACTTCACAAAATCCTATATAGGTTAGTTAGATTTTATCAGTGGAATACTGGCATGTTTTACAGTTAATATTTTGTTGTTTTTTGTCTTTGTGTGTGTGATACAGTGTTACAAAATGGACGCCACTCCCTGCGGTCACTGCCTGATCATAAACAACGTGGAGTTTGAGCCAAAAAGTGAACTGAACAATCGCACCGGGTCAAATGTCGATTGTGACAAACTCCAGAGACGATTCAAAAACCTCAACTTCACTGTAGAAGTGAAAACCAACCTGAGACAGAAGGTGAGAGGCATTCATATCTGTGTCCTCATTCAGCTTATCAGGGATTTAGGGTTGTGTAAAATATAATAATATAATACCCAGAGACTAATGGAATAGAACTAGTTTTCAAAGTAGATACAACAGAGCTCCTGCAGCTCCTGGAAGGATGGATATTAGCAGCAATGAACAAACTTTATGGAGTTTCAGAAATTGTGGATTATTGCTGCATTGGGATGATAATGTTTATCAGAGACAGAAAAAAGCTTGAGTCTTTTACTGGACTTACCAAACTCCAGATTAACATAGACGCAGAATTCTGCAGCTAAATGGACTAGCAGCTAATCAAGCCATACATTAAATAATCCATGAATGTATTTTTAGGTAGATATTTTTTCTTCATTTGGTTTTATTTGAATGATTCAACCATTGTCTTATAATGATTCAAGAACTGTAAGTGTGTATATTGTCGATTAGCAGTAAATAGTCAATTAATGAGGCAGAGAGAGAGTAGAAATCACAAAGTAACGTTAAATCAGTTGTTTTTGTGTTTATTAAATCTTTTTTTCACAAAAGAGAGACTCTTTTTGATAATGTAAAAAGGTGAGTAGTAAACCAGATGTCCAGATATTGCAGAGTTAAGTCAAAATCCACATGACCTATACTCTTTTAAATCACACATGTGCAAGGTTAGGGTCACTCATGTGATCTGATTAGTTTTAAGATACATTTTATTTAAAGACCAAAAAACCCCAAAAGCGTTCCCAGATTTGAGTGTAATCTACCGTACAGTGTGATGGTTAAAATACTAGTGCCCAGAGTGAATCACTGATGAATCTTCTTCAGTTTTGTTCTTTTGTTTTACAGCAAATCCGACAGGAGCTCTCGGGTCTGTCAAAGAAGGACCACTCTCTGTTTGACTGTTGTGTCGTCATCATTCTGTCCCATGGGACTGAGGTACAGACTCCTAACTGTGTGTGTG
>KN492074.1:1922-23119 GCA_000787155.1 Scartelaos histophorus
AGTGTGGATGCTGTTCTACACCCGTGGATCTCTTACTATGTCAACACATTCACCCAGGAAATGTCTTGCCCAAGGACGCAACAGCATTGAACTTATAATTTTGCAGTCAATTTTGCAACATCTAAAAATTCAGCTGCTTTTAGTGCATGAACCTATCAAAAAATCTAGTTTTTACGATAAAAAAGCTAAAAAAGTACACCAAAGTTAACTACATAACTTGTCGCTGGCAAAGCGTAATTTGGCCCTATTCATGCAAACAAAATGCTGTTGTTGCGAACGTTATTTTAGGGTAACCACTGTATAACGCAATTAAATAAAACAAAGAATGGTGATTACACATTGTACGGGTCTTTTAAAGGCCTCCTGTTACCAAATTTTCTAGTTTTTATTTTTATTTTATGCACTTTTTAAAACCTGGAAAACAGAAGTAGTGCATTTTTAAGAGATTTGCAGTGGTTCAAAGTTATTCCTCACTTAGCTTGCGCATTCTTAACATCCCAATTAGTCACCGTGATGAGTTTAAAAGCACTTTTTGCAACTCTCAGAAACCACGGTGGAATATTGCTGTGACTGTAAAGCTAGCTGCATATGCGTCTACAATAAATCTATATACGGGCAAGACATATTTTGCAGAAATACACCGAAAAAAAATCAGGTACAGGGACTTTAAGCATCTCCATACCACGGTCGGACCACGCTGCACTCACCACCGCAACCCCCACCCACACTTGACATTTCTCTCAGCGAGCAGGAAATAAAAGGTGCCCGGCTTAGACAGCACCCTTCTGGCTTTCTCCATGATCCGCTGATGAAGGTGATGAACACTCAAAACGCTCACGGTACGCTCTGTGATTCTTCCAGCCCCCGGGCGGTCCACTTACAACCAAAAGACCTCGGCATCGCACAAAAACAGGCCATACAAAGGGGGAATACAACGTCCCTGACAGGTATTTATTATTATCAGTGACATTTTAGCATCACGCTTGGATGATAGCAACACTATGGCGACCCTAGGGTGTAACGCGTCGCCACCGGACCTCTTGACGATACTGCACAAAGACCCCGTGCACCGCCGAATAATGCCATTGCTCCCAGACGTAATACGAAAGACATGATGTATTAACTCGAGCTGAACGGTGGTGTGTCTCTCCGTGTGGTTCCTTTATGTGTGTTTATGTGTTTTTTGCGATTGGAATTAAAAGAAAAATGCTTCCTTCTCGGGTCTTTGGCATCAGCAGGAGGCAAGCAGATTTATATCTTGCCTGTAGCTGTAATGTTCTCTATTTAGTTCAACGGAGCATAGAAAGTTGGGGATATGACTCGAGATAAGCCATAGCACAAGTGGTACGAGAGAAGATGGCGCCTTGGCCTTTACGTTGCGGTTGTTTAATTAGATTCCGGATCAGTACAATGGGAGAGGAGGATCAGCCTGTCCGACCTTAACTACCTGGACATGTGCAGCTTTCTTAGGCTCAACAGCGTGTCGTGACTTGGGTTCGCTAGATCACAAGGAGGAGGTTTTTCAGTAAGATATAATTGACTCTACTTCCTTTTTTGCTATGTTGTATGAGCTAAAATGTAGGCAATACTTTGAGTGTTAGAAAATGGCTATGAAAGCTCCACATAAAAGCCCTGCGCATGTTTCCATGTATTTTTTTCATGTAACTTGGGCCAGTGCATTTTAAAATACAAAAGAAAACCGCCACCAAAAAGTTACATCATCCACCTTTAAAGGTTTTATGAGCCACCAAATATCACAAATTGTAAGATAGTTCTAAGAGTTTATACAATCCATCCTTTGTAGTCTATTGTCTGCTGTAGGTATAAGCTGAACAATGCACAGTAAGTGCGCATAACCTTTCCCCAGGTAAGGGAGTGAGATGCTTGGAGATGTTAGGTTGGCTATGTAAGGTCTGTCTATGGAATAAAAGAAATATCCAGCCCTCAGCAGAATATGTATAAAGGCAAGGGCTTCTATGACTGCCACAACAATATGACAGCGAATCTCATTCTGGGGAATTCTGACAGCTGTCAACTGTTTTTTTAGGTTGTGGATTTTTAACCTGGCTCACCCCAGGTTGACATGTGTGTCACTCTGAATTGAGTTCTACACAATATCAATCTGGAACAGCTCTCAGATCAGAAAAAGCAGAGCTTCCTGACTATTATTTGAATCTGTTGAAGCTGTTTGTTTTGGCTCACTTCACCTTTGGCTTCCGCTCAGTCCTGCGATGTGATTGGTCCACTTAACCATACAGCGAAAGTTTCTCAAGATAGATTCACGAGTTTGTGATCTCACAAATATCATGAGACTCTATCTTGCTGTGCAAAGTGAATGCATGTTGGTTTCATACATAGAATCAGGGATTGAAAGTCTTATGCAAAAGTTACTGCATTACGTAACTTTTCTGGTGCTCCGCCATGCTTTGCCTGGAATCTTCCACAGTATGTGATTAAACCCATCTATCTTGCATTTGGCCCCACTCCACAGATCTGACCTGTAACTTGGCCAGCTTGCGTCACCTGCTTTGTCTCACTGGAGATAGATAAGATTAATGCCACATTGTAGAACATATCAGACAAAGAAGTAAGAGATCCATGGAGAGAGGCATGTGGTAGAACTTCCACCAGAAACGTTGCAGTGTTTTTGTGCTTTAATGTATAGTTTGTGATACACTATGTAAAAGAACTATGTATTACTACTTCTAACAAAAAATACTTGGACTTGATTAAGCACATTTTGAAATAACTTAAGTACCCACTCCTGAGCATGCCGTCGAACATAACCATACCCCATATGGGAACGATCAATTAGCACTGCTCCTGAAGTTTAATGAGAGCACCCGTAATCACCAATGCTAAAGACCTACACTCAGTACACCAGATGTTAAGATTTCTTTTCACATCCATGTTGTTTTTCTACATTACATTTAACAGCAAAGTCTCAGAAATGTAGTTTCACTGAAAATCAGTCTGGTGCATCTCCACAGTGTCAGAGACAAAAGTATCCAAATGAAATGAATATGTATGTGTAAAAGGAAGTGACAACAAAAGCTAGATACATGTAGGTCTGTATAATCCAACTCACCATTCAGAAAGCACAACTGCACACTGTATTTTACTATATTTTCCTAATGTATACGTGTACTTCATGATACTCAACAGGCCTTTGACAACACCAAGTTCCAGGAAGTCAACTTATTTTATTCCTCACTTTTCTCGCATTGCTAACATCCATACAGTAATGCTAAAAACAAGAGGCGAAGCAACAGCGTACTTCCTGATTTGGTCTCATTTCCCCGTAAAAGCTTTTACAGTGTATTTGAACTGGGACAAAACAAATACATAGAATAAAGGATATACAGTAGCCTCTTTAAACATATAGTTAGGTTGCATGTGTGGTGTTTTTACATTGTTTTAATTAGATTAATTGAATCAATAGCTGTAAAATTAAGTGTTACTGTAATTTCAAAGCCCTTTCAACTTCATTCAAAGATAACCACATTAATTTCCTCCTTACAGAATTCTTAAATAACTTCCACAACATTAGTTATAGGTATGAACAGCTATTAAAGGTCAAGAGGAAACAACATTATAACATAAGATCAGAAAATAGAGTAATAAAGGTCTTCTATTACATAAAATTTACTTTTGTGAGATGCATGTGTAGTAGAGATCGTCAATTCCAGGTCTGAAATTAACCAAATGATTCTAATGAAGGCGTGTAGAGTTTAAAAACATAGTGGAGCACTTCCTGTATTACTACACAACATCATCAGCTAGAAACAAAGCTGATGAGAAAACAACGTTATAACATAGATCAGAAAACAGAGTAAATCGTTCAGTTTAATTATTAGATATTGGCACAGCTCTGAAATCCCACATCGTCCTTTCTTCAATATTAACCACATTTCCAGTCCGACTTCACCTTGGGACCGCGTGGCCACAAATCACCCAACATTACATCCGCGTCCAGCCTCGTCAGCACCGGGCAGCCGCATTTGGCATTATTACCCCTTGCAACTTATTGGACCTATTCAGGATTAAGTACTTCCCCCAGAGGGCACCTTCTCGATCCAATTTGGGATTAGGACGGCGGAGTAAAGAGACTTGTTAGGCGAAAGCGAGCCAAGATGCGACACCTCCTCCTCCTCCCCCCCTCCTAGCGTACCGCCTATCCCGCTAGCTAGCCCCTACCTCCTCCGCCCCGCGCTGACGATTAGCCCTGTGCCACTTAATCGCTACCGAACAGTATTGCAGTTTCCAGTGTATCAGCAGCGGTACTCCGTCAAAGTCATCCCGAGGTACAGCCGGGGAGCGTACTGCAAATGGGACTAATTAGTAACACGCAAAAGACAGGATCGCAACAGTCATCCAGCGACGCTCAATACTGGAAGGCTGTGTCAGAAGAAGAAGAAGAAAAAAGAAAAAAAAAAAAAGAAACAAGCTAGCTACAGCCTTCACCCGCCAGCGTACTTTCTAAGATACACGGTATTGATGATATGCTAAAAGCTAACGGTTCACTACAGGGTGGATTTTTACAGCGTACCTGCGGAAGAGGATGGATTAGCTATCAGCGCTAACGGTAAAACATGCTAATGTATACGGCTCATTCCCGGGCACGTTATGCATTTGGCTAACTGAGGGGGGACGTTTTGAATTGAGTTTTACAGTGAGGTATGGTTACGGCTCAATAAAAGTAAATGTGTGGATTGCGGATACTGTTCCAAAAAATAAAACTTAAAGAAAATCAATTATTTAAAATGCTAATTATTCATTCAGAAGCGTCAGAAAGTTCAGTGCTTAAATTTTCTTAATGTGACCTTCAATTTTACTTTTTACCCACTTGAGAATAACATTATGTGCAAATAAGAAAGAAGATTCAAGTGGTTTATTTAAGTACAAATTTTGAAAAAAGGTAACTTATTTTTTAATACTTTAGAATATCTTGAACCTTGATGATCGCCTTTATATAACTTGAAATAATGACACAAAAGAGCTAGTGAATGACTTGATTTACTTATTTTTCTGAGTATTTGAAGCACCACTTTTGTAGTAACGGTTATTAATGGTTACTGCTATTGAAGTTGACTGAAAGAAATTTGAAGATGAAGATGAGCTGTTTCTGGATACCACCTAATGACATCACAAAGCGGGAAGCATTTTGGACTCTGAAGAGGGAGACAGTCTAATTTTGCAAGATTATTTATGATTGAAGGCATAACACAAGGATTAAGCGAGAGAAAACGGATGGATGGATGGATGAAATAACACAAGGATCATTCTTTTAAAAAATAACTGTATGAATAGTGTTTTTTGTTTTTTTATGATTGCGGTATTAAAATCTGCAGTTTTAAACAAAATTGTGTCTCCGCAAAATGCAAATTACATTAAAAAGTGATCAGTCAGGTTTAAAAATCACAACTCTCAGAATTTGGTCAGGGCAGCAATTTTCTTTAATTAATTAATTTTTTTACATATTATATTTGTAGTGTTGTAGTTTCGCATCCGTTAAGTGTAGTTACGCTCAGTATAGCTAAAAAAAAAAAAAAAAAAACTTGAATAAAATGGAAAAAAATACAAATCAATTACATCAACACTACTTCAGTGATGCATAGGGATGGGACGAAACACAAGTTCCTCACAAGACTGGGATTTCGCCAATGAGAATGAGAAAAGACGAGATTTTGAATTCCAAATATATAAATTGCGCAATCTAGTTTTCAATTTTGGCTTCTCTACATTGCATTTATTTTATTTCTTATTTTAGTTGCCATTTACATACTGCTTTTTTCTCATAAAGGTCCATCATAACCTTTTTGTTAGGTCCAGTTGTTAACATATGGGGAAAAGAACCTCACAAGACCATTTTATCATGTGTGATCTTGTGGCAATTTTGTCTCATGAGATCCTGTGGTATGTGATTTTGCCCCATCCCTAATGATTCATGTGTTCTTTACATAAAATTAGACCAGACATTCACATCTGTATATTGTACGTGGGATGTCTGTGTTCACAGTTTGCACTCTGCTGAGACTTTCCTCCCCGTTTGAGTCACGCGTGAAATCCTGTAGTTCAATTTTAGATGCTCACAAATTGTAGAGTTTTAACGTTTTAAAGGCTTAGTTCAGTTTAGTTCACATTTTACCAGTCCTGCAGTATTGAAAAAAACAAGGTGAATGGAATGATCATGTGCGTTTGCGAATGAGAGCTGTGCCAAACGTTTGGAGAAAGTGATTGAGAACTGTGTGAACTGATGAGAAATGTTCCAAATGATGACCACCTGTGCCTCTGTTCAGATACATGTGGGAACCAAACGATCAAACTAAACCGAGTTTCAGAAAATCTACTAAATCTGTAATACGTTTTTTTAGAAGAGAACATGGAAACTCCACTGAAAAAGGCCCCAGAAAGTCTAACAATCAAACCCGCAATCTAATTCCAGCGAGAAGGGTGCCATATCTCACCTTAATCATTTTATTGATTCTGAATGAAGACCGCAATGACATTAGCGCAACTGTAAATACTTAACAGGCCCATAACAGCCGACCAGAATGCACGTCTTCACTCTCACATAATACGCAAGTCCGCAGACACCATTCTCCTACATTAACAGGTCAATAAAGATGATGTTAGCTGCCACACGAGGAGCCATTGTGGTGCTAAAAGGCTGTTCCGAGGAGCAACGCAACTGAAATGAACTCTTGATTAGCAGAACAATCCACCAGGACGACGCCAACCACTCCGAGCGCGCAATCATGGCCCATTAACGCTTTTTCAAATATCAACCTTGGGGATTTTAAAGACACCACTTAGCTTAATGAAAAACACGTCACCGCGCGGGAAGGAGCGGACGGCGCGAGTGGTTAGCTTTTTTCATGTGAGCGGCCATATTTGTTTTGACCGTGCCCCTGATTGGCTAATGCATCTGTCAATCACGGCCATCAGAAATCAGGGATATGCGCCAATGACGAGATTGACTGATCGCAAGCTCCTGAAAAAGTACTGTTTTTAATCTTATATCTTGTCAGGCGGTGTTTTGTAATATGTGCATTGTGTTACTATGGTAACTACTGAACATAATGCCATAGATGTGCATGTAAAACTCCTCAGCCGATGACCAGATTCAAATCTCGGTAAAGGTCCACCGCGCAACTTTTCTGGTGGAGGGTCCGCTACCTACATGTATCCATGGAAATGTTATTTAGTTGTCTAGAATGTTCTACAGTATAAATTAAACCTATCAGTCAGAAGGGTTTACAACACTACCCTACATTACGGAATTAAGGAATTATTGTGCTTTTGAGCAATAGAAACACACATAATGAATAAATGCTATATGGATATGTTTAATGTCATACCACGTCACATTCCAGGCAAAACAATAACATGGTGAAATAATTCCATGGTGAAAAGTTGCGCGATGCACCTTTAAGTACTGATACCTTACAGCTGACATCTAGTTAGTGACACTAACTAGAGGCACAGCTCAGTCTGAAGCTGTTAATCGAAGCTTTGACAGCGTTTGCTAATATGTGCATTGTGTCACTATGGTAAATACTGAACATTCTGCCACAGACATGCATGTAAAACCCCCAGCCGAGGACCAGGCTAAAATCTCGGTGAAGGTGCACTGCTCGACTTTTCTCCCTGTCTCTGTGAAGATGTTTCATATTTTGAATTTCGCGGTATGGCATTAAATGTATCCATCTTACATTTACTCAGTAACATGTTTTTTTTATTGACCTAAACGCTAACAATCTCACTGTGAATGGAGTCGCCTTTCCACAGATCTGACAAGTAACTTAGCTCTGTGGTGTAACCTGCTGCTGTCCACTAACTAGAGGAAGTGCTCTCTCTGAAGGTGGTACTCAAAGCTTTGTTATAACACAATCTGGCCATAAAGAATTGACTACGGCAAAGTTTAGCTGATTTGTGCCATCAAACAAGTCGCTCTCACATAAAATAACAAGCTAGTATTATTAGCCAACAGTTTTTTGTCACTCACCTTTTTGGTTGACAGTTGCATTGTGTAACTTTTCTGGAGGATGGTCTTTGTGACTGACTTCGTGGAAATGTTATTGTTTTGTCTGGAATGTCAAGGTATGGCATTAAGCGTATCCATCTTACATTTACTCAATCGTGTGGATTTTTCTTGACCTAAACGCTAGCATTAGCATGTAACTTTGCCCTGTGGTGTAACCTGCTACTGTAAGCCTAATGCCGTACTGTGAAACATTCCAGGCAATATCTCCACGGAGAGAAGCAACTGACTATGACTTCAAAACTTCTCAGACAGCGTTTGCTAATGCGTGTATTGTATCACTACGGTAACTGCTGCACATCCCGCCTTAGACATGCACGCAGAACCCCCCAGCATGATGTCAAACGAAATGAAATCTTGATTAGCAGAACAATCGACTGTAGGAGGACGCCAGACACTCCCAACGCGCAATCATGGCCCATTAAAGCTTTTCCAAATATCAACCTTGGAGATTTTTAAGACGCCACTTAGCTTAATGAAAAACACGTCACCGAGCGAGCAACAGCAGACAGCCCGAGCGAAAAAGATATGATTGTAATGGCGTCTTTATGGGGCCCACCGCTGCTCGGACATCACTTACGGAGATTTAATTGTAATTGGTGGCGACGAAGGTTCTCGCAAAGTTTGGGCGGAGATAGCGGGGCAGTGGCCAGAGGCGAGCGGTCGTACCCCCAGTGAAGGGCTGCTTGGTGCGAGGGCTGGAGAGGTGGAGTGGGGTACTGTCTGGAAGATTAATGGGGGAGTTATTGCTTGTGGCCTAAGATGGAGACCAGGGCTCCAAGATTAAACGCAATCAAATCGAGATTGGAGTTTGTATTGGCGCGGTCGACGATTAGCAAAGACTGCAGTTTCATTAAAGTACATTTGGCAGATTAATATTTTTTTTCAAATTATTTCTCTGTTTGGTGGCATAATACCTGCAGTAAATATTCATCACTTTCATATCAGTTAAAGGAGAACTGCATAACTTTTCTGGTGATTTCACAGTTTGGTATTAAACCTTTCTATCTTCAGGGAGACCAAACCAGGCCAAATAGGTATTTTTGAGGAGTAAAACCAACTAGTTTAAAATCAAACTGTGAAACATTCCTTGCACGGCAATGGCCATCGAACCAAAGAAGCAAAACCACCGAACCCAAACGTTACACAGTGCATCTTTAAGTGGCAGTTTGTGAAGAAATTTAGAAAACACAAAGTTGGAAAATACAGGAAGCAGCAGTGAATTCCAAAACAGTCATCAATTCCATCAAAAATACAAAACAATTTACAGGCAAGGAAGTAATTTTCTGACTAGAATTTTGGATATCTTACAGAGAAAGAAGAAATCAGGTTTAAACATCAACAAACCCTTTAGTACGATCCATCAAAATAGTTTTAACTACAAAATGTGAAAGACTCTATGTAGGTCCTGCTTTAAGGCCTGATTCTTATGTCCCGATGGGAGAAAATGCATTTTGTGAAACAGTCTTTGAAGTCACAATGTCCCATATAACTCCATGGATGCAGGTTGATTAAATGAAAAAATACAACATTGAGGTTTGCTGTTTCCACATGAAAGCTTGTGCTGAGACTAAACTGACCAAAAAACCAAACAAAAACAGAAAGAGTTTGCTTTAGAGGAAGTTCATATATCTACACATGCACTTTTTGAACTTAAAAAACCCAGCTGTCCTTTTCAGAGTGCTATACCGCAGAATATCTTGTGCAATATATCAATTATCAAAAGCGTTTTATGATATGACCTTTTCATTCACAACCCTATTTTATACCTCAACAAGTACGTTTGAAAATGCATGGAATTTTTGCATTAGTTTAGCAGTCTTCTCTCAAATACTAATGCTCCTAAACAGATTTAAATGTGGGACTATTTTACTGTAAGGCAATGCTAACAACTGCTAATTACCTTTCCCGAGAAACGATTGTGTTATATTTGAATGAACCGAGTCTATTAATGTGTTTGTTATGAATAAAAAGTCGATATAAAAGTCTATTTTTATGACCCAGAACCAAAAGCTCTCTCAATTCTCACTTTCTTGAACAATTTCCTCCTTTATCTCCTCTGGCATAGGACCCTCCGGGGTTCCTGTCCCCGGATAAACATGCTGACCGGCCCCCCACTGAAGACAACTGCCCCAGCCCA
The DNA here is from genome assembly GCA_000787155.1 of Scartelaos histophorus. Lineage (NCBI taxonomy): Eukaryota > Metazoa > Chordata > Actinopteri > Gobiiformes > Gobiidae > Scartelaos > Scartelaos histophorus. The sequence goes on from KN492074.1 coordinate 12,107, forward strand.
GCACGACTACCGCATACACTACCTTTAGTTTGACTTGTCTATATATCAGTTACATCAAGAAACTTTGCTGTACACTTGGATAATACTTGCCAGGGTAGTCCAAAATGATATCTCTGTATTTTTTATACACAGGGACATCGGTCTGGTCCCCAATCTCTCCACCAGGCCTCGAGCCAAACTCCAGTCTAGTGTTGTTACTAAAATTCTTCATTTTGATAACAAGGAATACACATGTTACTCAATACCAGTAGCAAATCCACAATGATAACGGTAAAAAAAAAGCATTAAAGTCATATTTAGTCAGGATTAAATTGTAGTACTTTCTTTTATATTATCATCTAGTATGTCTGTGTAATTCCAGGTAGGTCCGGGTTAGGGTTAGGGTCCATGAGTGTGTACTAGTATGCAGTATATATGGACTTATATCTTATCGCATATGGAATCCTGTGTTCTTGCCCTGTGAATGTGACTTTTTTGGTATCGATACTTATTCAAATGAGTGTCTAGTTTCATCACTAGTTGTAGCATCGACTACCACATGATTTACGATACTCTTTTTTCAGATTTGTGTAGTTCAGATTCGAAGGAGCTCATTGGTCATCGATCATTTACAGCAAAATCTCAGATTAGTTTGGGTTAGTAGTATTTTTCTCCTTGATCCTGCGGAAATCCGTGTCATTTTTCAATCCCTTGTGATATTTTTTTGTACTTTTTTTTCTTGTAAAAAGTCAAATTTGTTTGGCACAGATGGACCACGCGATTGGTTAATCAATCCGTCAATCAAACCCGTCTAAGCTCGGGGATACGCACCAATAACCGGACATCTTCGTAAAGTATCAGTGCCTTGCAGCTGATGTCATGATTATTCCCTGGAAAGATGATGCTAACTTGAGGTACTGGTCTGTCTGAAGCTTTGTTACTTGAAGTTCTGCTGCAACACAATCTGACCAAGAATTGACTGCCACAAAGGTTAGCAGTCAATTAACAAGGCGCTCTCACCTAAAATAACACATTATGTAGCATTAGCGAACAGTTTTTCAGTTTGTCACTCACCTTTTTGATTTAAAATCTAACACAACCATGAATACAACTGATCACAAGCTCCAGAAAAAGTATTGTTTGCTTAAAAGGCAATGTTTGCTAATGTAACTGACAGCCATTCCACCATAGACATGCATGCACAAACCCCCCAATATAATGTCACTGCAAAGTATCAATTGAAAAAGTGTGTATTCCAGATCCCAGGTATGAACAACACACTTTACATTCCAATTTCCCATTAAGGGACTACATTTAGACACCATAAATCATAAAAGGCGTGGGCTCTATTTAGAAATCTTTTACATACATATAAATAATTGCTAAGGTTAAGCAGCGTGTCGTCGAGATGTGATGATCCGTGGTTTTCCAGTGAAAGCAGCGGAGCTTTTTTAGTCAGAGCATATTTTCTTATTTCCCACGAGAGCTGCTCTGTGAAAGGTAACTAAATCAACATCGAGCAGTGGAACATCCCTCTCAATTACAGGTGAGACCGGAGCTACAGGAAGGAGGAGGGCCGGGGCACATAACACAGATCAAAAAGAGGACAGAAACAAGCTCATAGATAACATCCCTCTATTACTGTGATGCAAGAATTTTGTACGGGATTTACAAGGATTGGAATTTAAATGACTGTGAAAGGAGGGTTTCACTAGCTCAGGTCTTACCCATCGACACAAGCTATTTGTCCCAATAGCACTGCCTCTTGGATTACTACGAATGCACCGGTTCAGCTTTTTTCAATTCCTATACCAATTTTGATTCTATATCTTAAAGTAACCGATATCAACCAATACCAGGCTCTTTTTCTTGGCTTTTTTTTTAACCCTTTTGGTGATTTTTGCTGTTATTTATCCCACCAATAACTACTGACAAACTGTATAAATGCAGTTTCAAACGCAACTTTCTAGGCCAACGATGACCAGTAAATCGTCTTATTACATTGATTTATATGTCCTAGGATAGAATCGGTATTTAGAAGCTCTCCAATTAAAGCAAGTTGTTCAGTATCAGTGCAGATACTTGATACCAGTATCAGATCAGCACATCTCTGTGGATTACTGGCAAAAAATATAGTAGAGAAACCTGAGAACTCTCAAAAGGGTGAAAGACATAATATTGTACGACTCAAAAAACAAATAACCCCAAATGAGACATTTTCTTGACACCGGATACGACTTTAAGCAACTTTCTGGAGGCGGAATGTCACCTACATGATTTTATGGAAATAGAAAGTTAAAACCATAATTCAGAACATTCTTCACAGAGATATATTTATGGAAGATCATAGTAAAAGGAACAACATTTCTATGGAAACAAGCAATAAGGGGCTCTCATCCAGGTTTGTGAAGACGCAAGCCTGCTCATTGTACATGTTTGTCAATGCAAAAAAATACAAATAAAAAATCATGCTTTTATTTTGTCTATATTTTGGCTTATGTACTTTGGTTTAAAAAATGTTTGAAAGCTTGAACAGTCATTTCTGCTGTTCCATTGTAAAATAAACACTAATTAATTTAGAAAAACAAGAGTTACTGTAGTACTATTTTCAGTGATTTTTTCTTTCCACAGTTCTGATTCTTGTCTTCATCCATTTGACTTACGGTATGTATCTAGATATTCTTTTCGATCTAACTGTGATTAAGTGGTCGGGGCAGTTAGCCGGAGTGGACGCCGCAGAGTCCAGACGTCATCCTCTCTCAAAGGCCTCTAATGTATTTAGACAAGACAATAGCACTGTGTCTGACTCTGCTCACAACACAACACAACCGCACACACAAGTATACAACCACTACTAAAGTCACTGAATCATATCATACGAAATGCACTGTGGGAATGGATTGTAAAAATAAATAAAGGAGTGCAATGTTAGAGTGTATTGATAGTTTGAAGTGACATCAAGGTGGGAGTGTGTATTGTATTTTTAAGCCCGAATGATCCTCAGTTACCATGGCGACACGATGCATACATTAGCTACCCAAAAAGTTTGTCTGAAAATCCAAGAAAAAATACAAAACGGATTTAAGCAACACATTTTCAGGAGTCAACAAAAAGACAAACTTCTGACTATAATTTGTTTAACCGCACAAATCAGCTCGCACGTTGAAGTTCCATCCCAAAGAATGTTGATGATCGGCTGTGACTATAATTTGTGCGAGAGATTTGTTTAACCGCACAAATCAGCTCACACGTTGAAGCTCCATCCCAAAGAATGTTGATGATCGGCTGCAAAGTATAAATAACTTCAAAACCAGTGCACTTCATTCAGAAACATTCACTTTGATAACCCTTTTGAACACTCAGTTACTCAGGGTCAAATTATATGCAATAAAAAGCAATGTTCAAAGTAAGTAGCTATTATTGAGTCATTGAACACATAAGTATCTATTATGAAGTGTTATTAAATATTCTCTTTAAGCCACTGCTCAGGCTGTTCCATTACATTCGTACTTTCACTGAACTACAAGATTTCATTGCTTACAATTTGGTCTTTGTAACTTTACTGGTGGAGAACTTGCTACCTCTTTCAGATTTTGATGCTTTGCGTGGGATGTTCAGCAGTTTGGAATTAAACTTCTATATTCATGAAGACAAAGCAGGTGAAGCAATGAGGACAAGTTACAGGTTAGATCTGTGGAGAGCTGATCCTGCTCACTGTAAGAATTCAGGTTTTTCAGGGTAATAAGATTTAAACTAGTGCAAACCAAGTCAGGGATGAATTACTCACATTACTGTAATTGAGAAGTTTTTATGTGTAATTTGTAATTTTTATAGAAGTCATTTTACTGTGAGTACATTTTGATCCAAGTATTCCACTCAGTTACATTAGAACTCACCCTCAGTACTGAGTAAAATTAGATTGATAGAGAAAGAAAATAAAATGTGAAAAAAAATCCCTAATCTGTCAGAAATAAAAGGAAACTGTGCGTCATTTTCACCACAGAATGTACAGTCATTGTGCAGAAGTGTCTTGTCTTGGAGCAGCTTGGATGACGCTGGTGCTGAGCCAGAGACAGAGGTCGACATGGACGATATTCAAGAAGGAGGTGCACTGAATAATACTTGAGAGGAAAGCGAAGGAAACTCTTGGCCAAACCTTGGACAGACATTTTTGTTCAAATGCAAAATAGGGAATAACTTAATAATGCAAAATATGCGTGCTCCACTGGACAGATCTGTCAGCATTCAAAACTCCACATCAGATCTGCAAGTTCAACCATATCATTCAGAATGTGTTAAATTGTTAATTTGATTAATTTGTTATGCAGTTAAAATGCTAAGTTTTATAAAGTTCTATAAAAAGAAGGGAGAGCTCGGTGTTAGAGTTATTAAGCTCAGTGTCTTTGAAATGTACAAAGTTTTCACTTTATCAAATAAAACTTCATTAAAACAACTTGGATAAGATTTATGACTCATCCTTTTTTACATCAAATAATTGAAAGTAACTAAGTAACTTTTACTCAAATTACATTTCAAATGACGTACTTTTTAACTTTTACTCAAGTTTTTTTATATGGTTACTTGTACTTTTACTTGAGTAGGAATTAAGTGCTTTTTCCACTTCCAAACTGAATAAATGGAAGGTGAGGTAAATGCAACACAATTAAATGCAACACAGCCAGTATAATATATATGTAATAGTTACGTGCAACACAAAATATAATAGTTAAATGCAACACAGCCAACTCAACATTTTCAGCATGACAATAACTCCATGGAGACAAATAGTGACATACAACCTCCAGAAAAGTTTTACAGTGATAGAGCTGCTAAACAGGGCAGTACCTGGAGGACTAAAGACTAAAGATCAAGAGAGGATGAGGTGGGTGGGGTCTGGAACTATACAAAACTGTATGATTGCTCCAACAGGCATTCACATTTCAAACCCCACCCGTGCAGTTTGTAATCCCCAAGTCCTGGCTGTAATCAGTAACTGCGTGATGTCACCTAGTACTTAAAATGGCAGTGACGACTTTTCAATACAAAGCTGCAAATGTACCTACTTAGCACTAAAATTGTTCACTGTTTCATTTTTTTGGCAACGTTATTACACCCCATGTACACAGTTTAGTTGTAAAAAAGTAAATGTGGTGTTTAGTTCCACTTTAAGGTAAACATGGTGGAACCTCAGAACTACTGGGACAAATTTAAATACCTGTTTCCAGTATTGTTTATTTTTTCATTGACTGATTAACTTATTTTGGTCACAGGTATATTCACAGACCAAAAAGTTGTCGGCTGAAGCTTTAACTTATTCTGCCTTTACCTTTTATTCCTCATAACATCGTCTTGACACCAGTTCATTCATAAATACAGTAAAAGGAAACAATTGGAACAATATAGCAAAGTACTACAGCACAAACTAAGCATATCATTCATGTATCTGCAGAGAGTTAAACATTGAAACTTCTTTTTAAAATAGAAGAGACTGGTGCACAATTTTAGGTCTTCTGTGCAGTAGTTCCACAGCTCCACCCCTTTAACAGATTTACAAAATTTCATAATATTTGTTCTGATTTTCTTTCTAATAAACTTGGCCGTACCTTTGAGCTCATATTGGCTATTTCGGATTTTGAACATATTCTGTAATGATTTTGACAAGACATTGTTGTTTACTTTGAACATGACTTTAGAAGTGTAAAGCTCGACTAAATTTCAGTGTTTGAAGGATTATAAATATTGCATTGGTTGGTTCATTATTTGTTGATAATGTGATTACTCTTACTGCATTTTTTTGCAAAGTAAAGATTGTCTTTGTTGTTGATAATGTGATTACTCTTACTGCGTTTTTTTTTTTTTGCAAAGTAAAGATTGTCTTTGTATTATTTTTATACGTATTGCCCCAAATCTCAATCCAGTAGGTTATGTAGGACATTATCAGCGAGTTGTATATAATAGAAAGACTATTTGTATTTAAGATATATCTACATTTATATATAATTGCAATTACTTTAGATCATTTATTTCAAATTTTATTTATGTGTGGTTTACAATTTAAATTATTTTCTATAGTTACTCCTATTTTTTCAAATCAGGTTCCCTATAGCCAGTGTTGGGAAGTAACTAAATACATGTACTGAGAATATTTTGAGTAAATGCATTCTGGGACCATTAATTTTTCATTTGGTTTATTCAGAATACAGTTACTTTTCATCTAAATAATATATTATAGTATTTGATCAAATCATTTAGGCTTCAGACTGCACAATATTAATGAGACAAGACACTGATTTTATAGCATGTGGATGTGTCATTTTTTCTTCTCCAGTAAGTGATAGAAATGCTTAAACAGTGAAACAAACATGAAGTGTCCATATTTACTCTTTAATTTATGTTGAAGTATTCTAAGCAATCAGAATACAGTACTTTGATTGGATCATGTATCAGAATGTGTAACAATATACATTTTAATGCAGGTATTCAGTATTCTGTAGTAAGTATTCTTCCTCTCACTGCCTATAGCTTTAACTTAAAAAAAAACAAAAAACATAATAACCATAATAACCCATAACACGCCCCTTTGGAACCCGCACCAGAGACTCCATCTTCCCGTTTCCCCACTATAACCACTATTGAATTTGGCCCGTAATGTCGCGTCTCCATAGATCCAATCACCTTCGCCGTGGACGGAGGGATGGCCAAGTGTAATCAGTGGTGGTCAGTGCGACGGCCAGCAGAAAGCAGAGCAGCTGGCGGTCGCCCAAACCCGACCCAAAACACATCCAAGACTGCGCGCCCGTGTGACAGGTTAATAAAGCAGCCATTGTGCTCCTGAGAGAATACCAATGTGGATTTTATCTACGCTTTGAGACCACTTTAATGCCTAAAGCTTGAATAAGCAATTTCCCAAAACGGTGCTGTGTAGGCCAGGTCCACACTTACAGCGCATTATGCAGGGAGTGAGACAGAATTGTTTTATATACTAGTATTTAGGAGGCTCGGTTCTCAGATGTAACCTTTTTATGGTGCGTTGAGACCATTTGGAGTTTAAAAGTATTGCCAGATTTTTTACTAGCATGCTAATCACGCTTTCTGATGATCTCACTTAAAAGGGCCCATGTTACGCTGTTTCAGATCTATGTTATAATGTTGTGTCCTGATCAACAACAAACCTGGAGCTATGTTTTGTTTCATTAACTTTTCTCTCAAACAGAAAAGACTGTGACACTTTGTGATGTCATGCTGTAATACAAGAAATGCTCCACAGTGTTTTTACATTTCATACATCTTCACTAGATTTACTTGGATGATTTCTGTTTGTGAGGAGGTAACAACATTCTAACATGGCTTAAAGCTCAATAAAGAGTTTTGTCATTTGTAATATAGGACCTTTATGTGCTTTCTAATTAGACCAGCCAGTACACAGAGGACATATTCTGACCTCAAGAGATGCTTAAACAATATATCTGTAATGGAGCAAGACACAGTTTGGGGCAAAATGGGCTACAAAGGCTTTAATTTTAGAAAATGCACTGAGAGTGATGCAGGCTATTGATCAAAAGGTTTGCGTTCCAAAAAAGGTAAAAGTCAACAAAGCATTATGGAGAAATCGACAGATAGTGCAGAGATTTGGCTCGTGCTCCAGGAGCAAGGGTGTAATATAAAGACTGTGAAGGAGAGAAAACCACTAAATACTGACGCACATGAAGTAAGAAACCAAGTGGAGGAGAGTCAATTAGTTAAAGTTCACTGCGAGGCAACTGGTCATAGTGCTAATGAAGTGTTGTGATAAGATTCATTAGTAAGTTTTTATTTATGTAGTGCTTTTTACAGACATATGTCACAAAGACACTTACAGAGAGTTATTCAGTCACTCCACACCCACGGGTGGTAAGACACTATTGTAGCCACAGCTGCCCCGGGTGCAGACTAGATTAAATGCATGTAAAAATCTGATTTGAAAATTATTTTTAAAAAGATCCGAATGGGTATTTTTTATGAACAAAAGCATTGTATTATCATGTAGAATCATTATGTTATAATTTGCACATTTTAAATCACAACATTAATCTAAAATGACTTAGCAAAAGAAACGAGTTGAAAAACTACAGTGCCCACAGTCATCACAACACAGAGCCATGACACTGCCTGCACCTCCAGTGGACAGCTGCACATCGAGCCAGTAGTTTTGTTTTTGTTTTTTCATTTGTACTAAAATGACCTTGTGACACTGCTGAAACCTACATGTATCACAGATTAAGAAAATAAAACTGGAAGGTGAAAATAGAGCAGTGGACGTGGCAGTAAAAACAGGAGCTGATCAATAAGTGATTAAAGATTCCCTCCATGTACTTCACATGGAGTGAAAGGTCTGCAGCGTCTCATAGGTCCACAGCAAGCTCCTTAGCCTCATGCATGGTGTCGGTGGATTTTGGAAACCAAAATTCATTTCACGCAATCAAGCCGTCCCTTACCTGTGTCCTTTGATCAACACATGCTGTATTTATTAGTTGGTTAAAATCCCATGATATGATGTTGAAAAAAGGCTCAAAAAACAAAAACGGCTTAGTGTGTGAGTCGGGGAGCCACAAAAGCGATGTGCTCGAATCACCGCAAATAGAACTTTGAGAGGCTAAATGAGAAGGGAAACCATAGCACGGTTAAAAGCTCTGAAAAGTCGATTTGTGCATAACAGGTCTGCTTTAAATTGATAGCTAAACCTTATTCGTTCTAAAGAGTCTGATATAGGCTTTCAAAGGCTGCCATTTCCTGTTAACATCTCCTCCTCTTTGCATCGAGACATATTGCACGAGGAGCTCCCTGGACCTGGATGTGCACTCATTTGCAAATGTCAAATGTAATGCAAACAGAACATGCCTGGTGATCTGTGCTAACACTCGTAACAAGTACCACACAAATGTCACCTTCATTTTACACTCATTTAACCACATGCTCAGTTAGACCTACATTAACACTCATTCCACTGTGGACATCAGTGTGTATACGGGCTCCATCAAATGGACTACTCAACCCTCCTGCTATTTATAAGCACATATATTATTATAAGAGGATTTTTTCCACCATGGAATAACGTGTTATCCAAGTACATTTTTATGTCAAATTTCACGAACCTTAGCCCCCAGATTTTAGATCAATTTTCAAATCAAATATAGCTTTGAAAGATAACAGTTCTAATGTTGATTTATTCATTATCAGCATTTCGTTCATAACAAAAACACTGGACATGATGGTTAAGTTGCTGTTTTCATTTGCCGTTTTGGTTGGATTTTATATAAGTCTAATATTTAGGTTGCCAGATCCTAGGACAAACCAGAAAAAAGGTTCTGAGCTTTCACATGAGGCTTGGTCTGTCCATGTACTGAGCACTTTAAACTCAAGTTCAATAGTGATTAAAGGTTAACATGCACTACTTTTATACAAATGTAACTTTTTTGTGCTTTTAACATGTTTTTAGCATTACACTGGTATACGCTAAAGGTTCACTGTGTAACCTTTTGGTTGGGAGGTGTTCTCCTGCTTGTTTCTTTGGATATGTCATTGCGCTGCCTGGAATGTTCCACAGTATGGCATTAAATAGTTCTACCTTAATGCATTCTGACTGTAAACAGACCAAGATTTGACCTGTAACTTGGTCTGGTTTAGTCTCCATGGCGATTGGAAGGTTTAATTCTATGCTGTGAAACATTTCAGACAAAGCAATGACAGCTCCATGCAGAAAAGCAATTTACACAATGCACCTTTCATTCTGTCTTTTTTGGTTCTGAGCAGTCACCAAGCACGCAGCTTAAAATTTCCCAGGATTGTGAAGTCACATATAGAAACACGTCGCACTTTTTAAGTCCATAAATCTTTTCTGCCATCAAACTGCATGAATAACCACTGTGTGCTAACATTAAGGTATCCATACATGTTCCTCATAAAATAATTTCATTGTTTTCCGCCCGGTAATTCTCTCTGCTGCCAGTAGATGGAGAGCTGGAGCTGGACCACATCAGAAAAATACCTCACTCTAACACTTTTGTCAACAGAGGGTGCCAGATAGATCATCCAAATATGTTTATTGGATGAGGAAGAGAACAATTATGAAAATGAAAACACCAAAAATATCTAGAATAAGAATAGCACGCTTTGTCTTCATCAAATCACAGAATCTGACTTTAAAACTTGCTTATTCCCACATTGTTAATTACCCCTTTCTCACCCCAAATTGTAGCTTTTAAGGAACCCTTGGAAACTTTACATCAAAGCGCTGCGCCTTCCCTGCGGAATTGTCAGCCCTTCAAGTGCATCCAGCAGCAACTTTGCAATTTCTTCTTTTTCTCTTATTTAGAGCAATGGAAACATGTAAACCCCACCACCTCCCAAAATAAATAATGAAACAAAATCTAAAAACACAGAAATATTCGCTAATGAAAGCTACAGCGGGAGTGTTCATTAGAGGAAAGTCTGTTCAACGTGGAAAACAACATTTGGATAGTGGGTGATGCCGAACAGGAAGTTAATATAAGTGTGTACTGTATGGTAATTGGTATTTTAATTTGAACTGCTCAGGGTATGCCATTGCTTTTGTAGGATAGTACTTTATTTCATGCTAATGGAGTTTTGGCTTTCTTATATCAAGGGTTTCTTTTGTAGTAAAATAGTTTTAAAGGACTACAATGCAACAAAACATAACAAGGTAATTATACTGCTTAACTTAAGTAATGAGCTGTAGCTACTTTTAATGTTGCCATCTGTTGCCGTCATTAAGGCTGAGAGATTTAGAGATTTGGGGAAATTATCTGATAGTACTGCGATTGCGAGTAGATTTGAAATTTTGCGATTTAGGTTTTAGTAATGAGATTCTGTTCAGTGTTTTTTTTTTTTTTTTTTTTAAATATAAAAAGAAGAATTTACAAAAAAACTGAAATATGAATGGCCAAACAAGTACATTTCAGAATATATTTGTATAGATCTAAAGAACAGTTTTTAAATTGATATTTTTTTTTATTTGTGTTGAGTATGTTTGAGTAT
>KN492078.1:0-14543 GCA_000787155.1 Scartelaos histophorus
CTCTAAGGTTTTTGCGCAAGTTTAAAGTTTATTAACCTTGACCCATCCCAAAGCACAAGCAAAGCAGTGGCACTCAATAGTAAATTGTAGCGTAGTAGGTGACAGTACACACAGTTAGAGTCAAGGTCGTCTATAAACAGCAGTTAGATTTAACAGAGTGACATGACATATAGTATTTATATCCAGCCTGGAGAGCTGTGGTGACATATTCAGACTCAGAGAGAGAGAGAGGAGGGAGGAAGAAAAATAAATTTGGGGGAGGGAGGAGGGACTCACCTCATTGTAGCTAAACTGTTCTCTGGTTCCTTGTTGTTTCAACCTAACATACACAAAACATTATATTTAGAAATCTTTATCACACTCAAGTGTTTATGGAGATGTTCAAGCTCTTGTACCAAACATGTTTGTGAAGGTTCACTCGTTGATATTTGGTTTTATTTAAAAACATCTTTTTACTTTATTTCCTTTTCTGGTTTGGTGGCACTTTTTGTAAACCGACATCATTACACCTTTAATGTTCTGTATTCTTTTTGTACTAAATGTGCACTGATAAAATCTATCTAAATATCTAAGTATCTACCTAAAGCTTCTAAGTTTATAAACATAATCATTATACTAAAAATTGCTCCAAATGCACTAATTGACCTCTGACCTATGTGGCCCTGTCCTTCTACAGAGTAATGTCGTCTTTTGTTTCCAGTGTCTAACCCAGTGCCTCACTGTTTACTGTTGTATCTCATTAATACAATTTTGCATCATTTTCACACGCAGACAACAAAAACTAATACATCTTCTCAGTCAAAACAGTTACATAAACCAGTCTTTTTATGTGTGACAGATTTGATATCTTGTTATCTTGAGAAGCTGAACTATTCACTTTCTTTTCCATTCACAAAACACCTTTTCTCCATTTTGCAGTAAGGTCACATTTCCTGCTCAGCTTCCTGTTTGCTTCTTTTGTATATCCTGTGTCTGTCTCACTTCTGCCTAAATAACACACTTTCCCATATGCTTCATTAAGACAAATCACAGAGGGACTAAATGAAGATAAATAAAAAATAATTGCTTCTCAAGTATTGTAAAATTAATGTGTAGGAAGTACAGCCCTTTTATATTTTAGTAATGTTTTGTAACACAGAACAATTCCACATTCTCTGAGCATCTCTGAGAAATAAATGAATTATATTTTTGAGTACACTAATTTGTGCATGAGTAGAGCCATTTAAATCCTGTTTATAAATCTGGTTAACGGTGCAGCCTCCACCTGCACAGTCCAGACGATGTGGGGCCTCCTCACCTGAACAGGTAACAGCAGAAGATGAGGCTGAGCATGAAGACGAAGAGGCCGATGCCCAACACAATGACATAGACATTGAGCGGGAGGTGGTAGATGTCCGACGTCATGCTGCAGTAGTGTTCAGAGCGCTGAATACCCAAACCACAGAGGCACCCTGCCATGTGCACACACAACACACAAACACAAGACACAAACACAAGTTTAACTGCTGACACTCACTCCACACTTCACTCTTGACAATTTTACTTATGTTTGTTAGTTTTTGTTTTACACCCACATTGTCCTGTTACAAGGACCCACAAATAATTAGATAAAACATTATGGATTTTTGGTAAGACTTCAGTTTAGGGACCACATATGCATAACTCAATAAAAATAAGCACACTAGGAAGATCAATTGTTTGTATTAATAAAGTAACTATTAATGTTTTATTCTGACATAGACTTAACCACTATTTACCCAATTACTATTTTGAACATTAATACTCTTAACCATTGTTCATCTTAATCATATGGATGTTATTGGACACATATATGCATTAATAAGTGCTTTATAAACAACACCTGATACCTGAATAACCACTAAGAAACAAACCAGTCACCATTAACAAAACCATTAATGAGTAGTATCTAAACTTAAGCCTTACCAGCTTTTTAATGTTTTTTTTCATAATTCTGAATATCTGTATAGTTTGTCAAGTGTGTCAATGCAACATTATAGACATTATAAACTATCACATGTTAATTTATAGTTTTACTGGCTTAAAAAAGCTTAAAAAACTGCTGTTCCTTGTGTTTATACTGTTAACTGTAAAAACACTATTCTCTAAAATTAACAATTTCATTTTAGAATTTTAAGAAAAAGTGTTGAATCATGAGTTTAACAAGGCCCCTACTGTTTTTAAGAATATACATCATAATTCAAACAAACAAAACTCTACATTTTGCTTCTAATAACAAAATATCACACTACTATTGAGTAACAAAGTGCTTCTGAAGCCAAGAATTTAATTAATAAGTAGCAAAAGTTTATAAAAGTTGACAAGAATTAATGTTTTACTCTCCTTCAAATGCTGTCGCTAAACTATCACAATCTGATCAGATTTGTTTGTCTTGTCATTTGTAATTGTAATGTCTTTCTTACTCTGTAAAGCACTTTGCATTACTTTGTGTGCTACACAAATACACCTGCCTCGCCTCGTGTCAACCAGCCACAGGGAAATCTTTCAGTGGTGTTATTTTGATTTCTTTGTGTGACGAGGTGATTCTTCATATTTTCTTGAGGGGATTTGAATGGTAATGGCTGTTGTTTGGATCTGTCCAGGGAGCTGTGAGTCGCTCTGTGGTGGCAACTGCGGCTCTCACTGGGATGGGCGTTAATTGGCTGTGAACAAGGCAAACATGGAGGAGAGACTGAACTTCCGCCACACCACCATCTGTTCCTCCTGCCCTATAGGGGTAAAGGCTGGAGTGTGTACCCTAGGTGTGTGTGGCTGTGTGTGTGTGTGTGTGTGTGTGTGTGTGTGTGTGTGTGTGTGTGTGTGTGTGTGTGTGTGTGTGTATGGGGGGGATGGAAGGCTTTAGAAAGTGTGTCTGTCTGTCTGGATCTATGCTTAATGCAGAGTGTCTAACCCTGGGTGTCTTGCAGGTGGCAGGGGGTGGGGCACAATAATCAGCATAAACTCAAGGGACAGAAGGGCCATTTGGTGAGACAATAGCAGAGGAAGCCCCACTTCCACAACCGCACGTGCTCCGATTAATTTACAGCGAGGATGGTCTTTGCCAGCCCCTGAGCTTGTGTCTCTCATGAGGGGATGAATGGGTCCTGCTCACTGTGGGGGGTATGGCCTGTGTGGTTGATGGGGGTTGTGAAAATAACACCAGAGGAAAGGCCTGAGATAATGTAACCATAACCTAGATAACAAATAAAAATGATTTGAGTTGCTTCCCAAAATCAACCATGACCTTGGCTGTGCCTCGTTTTAAATGTCTCCAGCACAACACAGAGGCCTTCACTGTCAGTGAAGTAGCAACCGTGCATAATGCAGATCCTTTTATCCACTATGAAAAACAACTAAGTCTAGATATGAGACACAAGTGGCCTACTGCTCTTGTGTATTTGGCAAACAGCAGAGAAATCCACTTACTTACCGTTACACCATTGGAATGGTTGCATGAAATTTGACTCCCAGGGCAGCAGCAGTAAATTCAGGCCCTGTCAGGAGAAAGTCTGGATGGAGGCCAAGCTCGTGGGCAGCCGCTTCAGACACCGAACCTTCTGCAGTCCCCCTCAGCTGGATGGCTCCTTTGTTAGGCTAACAGTCCCTTCATAAATAGCCATCAAGATTTTCAGATTTGCTTCTGATTCCACAAATCCTCAGGCAGAGGAGGAGGTGGTGTTTTTGAAGGATATTTTGTTGGCTCAGCACTCTTTACAGCCTCAACATTCCCAAATCTAGGATTAACCAGTCTGTGTTAAACATTGGGAGATTTGGGATTGAGGTTTTGAACCAGTTCTGGAGACCTCATGTGCTCCTGGGTCCCAGTGAGAATGATGTCATCAGCATGGAGAAGAGGAAGAGACAAAGAAATCTTGTTGACTGTAGAGTGGTTGTTTTGTTAGCTTCGCTGCATGTGTGCCTTTTAACAACAACAGAATCTTGCTCAGTTCAATGTCACAACAAACAAGCTCCTTAGCGACAGGAAATACTTACATTTAGAGCAGAAAACAGGGCTCTTTGTGTCCACTTTGTGACAGTGTCCCCTTGTTGTGCTCAATAACATTCACAGTTGGAAATGACAGTTCTCGTAGAATGATGGTAATTATCAGGCATTAGTCTGTGCTTTGTCTCGGCATCAAAGCAGCTTTTTTGACAGGGGATTTTCAGGTCTCATCCCCCTCTCGTCTCCTCTGTCTCCTCCCTCAGTCCTCTAATCTTGCAGGGGTTATTCCTCCACAGTGCAGAGGCCCACGATGCGCTTCCCTCATAGGCCAGACAAAGTGAGGACAGCTCCATGCAGTCAAAAACAACAGTCCTGGAGCTGTGGAGCTGGTATTCTGCTGGTCTGGGTTTGTGTGTCAGTCACTGTGTATAACTAAGGAGGAGGGGGATCCTACTCTCCCTCTAACCATCTGCTCCTTCAATTGAGAAAAAAAAAAAAACAAGAGACAAAGGCAGTGTGTTTGCATGAGTTTGTCTGCGTGTCGAGCTCAGTCTCTCCCACCTCCAGCTGGCTTTGTCATGGCAGGCTTCCCTTCTTCCTCTTTCAGTCCATAATGGTGCTCGGGGAGAAAGCAGTTAGTCGTTTTTCCTTTCCTCCCCTCGCTTTGCTCTGCTCTGGGTTTGTAAACAGATCTGTGCTCATGTGACCAGCCGTTTTGCCTCGCAACTCTCCTCTCCCTCAGCCCTCCCTCGCTACTTCTGTCCTCCAATCTGTAGGCAGAAGGAGGGCAGAATGAGCCAGACGCTGACGAATGGGGCGCCTGCAAGCATGTTGATGTGTATGTGCTGCTGTGCGAACACTCCTGCGCATGTATATGTGAGAGGGAGACAAGAGAGACAGAGCCGTGTGCATGACTGATGTCCTGACACCCAAAACAAAGCCATTCTGTGTACTACAAGTCAGGGACCTTACAGGCCTTGTACTGCAGCTTGTCATTGTGAAATGTACTCTACAAGGCCGAGACATCTTTATCACTGCAATGGATGAGAGAAATGTTGGACAGGTACACAAGAAAACAACTTTTAAAAACAAAACAAGGAAAATCCGAATCACAGGCAAAGCCTTTGATATCCACCCCCACAGCAGCAGAACCTGGTGCCAAAGCAGTGAGGCTGAGAGCAGCTGCTGGGCTCCTGGGCGAGCGAGACGGTCAAGGGGAGTGTTGCTCCACTAATCCCCAGAGGGAGGGAGAGGCTTCAATGGGATCCATGCCATTTCACCCCCACCCACCTCTGCCTTTTCTATCTGTAATGACATTACTGCTTAACAGAGCAACAGCTGGATTGAGTGCACAAGCACAAACAGATCGACTTTATTACACTGCGTGCAGAGATGAGCTTTTTTTGTGCTTTCAAATTCAGCTGATAGAGACACAAGCTCATGTTGTCATTGTTGGCATGAGAAAATCTTGTTTTTGTGAGAGCATGCCCTCTAGTGAGCACACAGAGGCAGCGCCAACATGGACAGAAAACCTTTCCTTTTCCACACTAAACATACTAACACAGCCCTTTGGTTTCTCAGCCCATAAAAGGCAGTTGAAGCTTGTGAAGCTGTAACAAGTCTTAACATGAAATGTTCAATTGAACTACAATACAAATATTGATATTTCAGTCATGTACTGTGTATTTTGAAGTATCCAACAGTACATCAGATCCCGTATAAACTGTATAAAAGACATATACAGTGTAGGGTCAGATCACCATCTGATCTGTTTGTGCTAATGTCACAGGGCAATAGCACATTTGAGCTACAGCCAGAAATAAATATTGCACATGAGTTCCATAAGTTGTGTGTCCAACTTTACATACACTAAGTGTAAACAGTGTAAGCTCCACCTGCGATTGTCTGGCAAATAAAAGTCAGTCTCTTTGTCGTCTTTCAAACCTTGCTGTAATATACGGCCCATTCTTTCTTCTCCACATCAGGGGTGTGTCCGTTCAAAAAGCCATTTGCTTCACCATTTACATAGCCATTCAGTTGTCCATTGGTTTGGGCATTGGCTTTGTCTTTTCGAAGAGCCAGTGCTGGTTTACTCGTATGCCAGTTCCACAAAACTTTATTCATATCTTCCTGAGCTCTGATACCCAGAAGTTTTTCTTCATCGTCGACGTTCTGTTCAGTGGCTTCACCGTCTCTGCCGTACATGCGGTTGTGGTGGAAGGTTCGCATCTCTCCACTGATGCTTTCAAAATACTGGTGAATACAAACTTTTGCAAAACTCTTGGCGTGCTCCTTACACGTCTCGTCAAACATCTTTCGCTCAATGTCAATGTAGTGGGACCAGTATTTAGTTTTGAGAAAAGCTGCTTGGGTGAAGCACGGTCGGATGCCCCGGATTAAGAAGGCAGTGAAGGTCATCATGAGCAGGAGGATCCACCCACAGGCCTGCGGAGGGGAAAACAATGTTACATCTTTTCACCTTTAATATTCCTGCATAAAGGAGAAATCTGAGAATTACTGTCAAAAGACGATGTGATTATGAACAAACCTTATGAGCCTCTTGAGCCCTGATTAAAAAAAAATGTATTATGTTGTACGCAAAGCAAATGGCACAAAGATCTCGCCCAGGCTTGTCTCAACTCAACTCCTGAAGGCAAAATATATCATTACATTTGAACATTCAAATTACCAGTATGTTAATTTAATCTATATGTGTTTCTGAGTTTGAAGTTCAGGTCAGATGAGAATGTAGAATGTAGAATTAAAGCAAGACCAAACTGTAGTGACACAAACCTTAAAGGTCCCACAGTAGCAAATCTGACTCTTGAGCTTTAAGTCATGTGATAATAAAGTCATGTTTGAGTAACTCTTTATTATTAGTCTGTCCACATCTCCAAATCTCAAATCTTTTATTTTCCAGATCTGAAATTGTCCAAATGATTCTATGATGGTTTATGGAGTTTAAAAACACAGTGGAGCACTTCCTGTATCACCACATGACATCACGGGGTGGAACAGAGTGTTTTCAGTTTGAGAAAATGTGCAGGAATTGTGTGTTAAACATGTGAATGAAACAAAACACAACTTTAAATTTAAATAAAAAAAAAAATAAAAAATTAGATAGATCAGAAAATAGTGCAACATGGGCCCTTTAAGCTTTTATTAATTAACATTAGGAGGATGATTTATATTAGATATGTTTAGGCAAGTTCTGTGATCTTTTTATTTGTGTTTTAGACCTGAGGGTTTAAATGGAAATTTATTTAAGAATAAAGACTTGACCAACCCCATTTTGCAAATTTCTCCACTGAAGCCACGTGGTTTGCTCAAGGTTAAATAGGGTTTGTTTATTTGCTTGAAAATGATTTAAATTCGTGCTACAGGACCAAATAGTAAAGCAGCTGAAACATAAACACGTGGGTACCTGAGAGATGCACTTCATGTACCGGGTCGCCACCATCCTGATCTCTTTATGCTGCTCAAAGTAAACGTCGTCCTCACACGGGATCCTGGCCAGTAACTTGACGCGCTCCTCCTCCGACATCCCCCTGAACACGCTGAAGTTCCCCAATCTGTCGATGTCGATGCTGGTGCTAAAGGCGCAAAGGAAACTCCTGCCGTGCATCAGTGTGACGGAAAACCAGACCGCGGGGGCGATGAGGGAGCGCTGGGTCATGGAGCAGAACATGTAGCGCAGGATGGTGGGGTCCTTCCTCCGGCTGCCCGTGGGCCTGCGCCACTCCTCCGCCAACACGGACACGTTATTGTTCATGACAAACCCCAGCAGAAAGAACCACAAGGGCGGCACGAAGAGCAGGCCCATGCTGTAGGTGTAGTTGTACTCGGGCATACAGGGGCAGCTGAACTCGAACACGGAGTAAAGCTGCGCACTGGCCAGGGCCATGATGCCGCAGATCCCGTTCATAAAAGACTCCTGGTTAGACTGCAGGAACTGGAACATCATCCGGAACTTATCCATTTTAAGAAGGTCAGTTAATCTAAAAGAAAGAAACAAACAAAGATAGAAAAGTATAGGTAAGACACGGGTTGGGTAGAATAGTGTGACATGTAAGAAATGTAAGGTCAACTTCAGCTTCTGTACTATTTTCATGGCCCATTATTCATCTACCCTGGTTTATTTATGTTATCAAATTTTCCCAAAGATGTCAAACCCGAACATAATAACATTAAACAGTCATTTGCATGGCTGATCTCCAGGGGTCAGAAACAGCATTGATTTGTTTAAAGAAAATGAGTTTGAAAAGTTTACCCATTGACTTAAATAATAAATAAATAACTTACCTCTACGCTGATAAAGAAAATAATGAAGAAATGAAAATTAGATAATCTCTAATAAGATAATTTGATCAAGTCTGGGACCATTGCAGGACATTGTTTCCTGGACTCCTGGATGTTAAACTCTGTGATGTTCAAAGCTCTGACCACATCACACCTGCGGCCCCGCCCTCCACCGGCACCTGCGCACTAACAAAAATACTATTACTATTACTATTAGTACTTTTACCGCCTTAAAACTAAAATAAAGCACAATCTCACGTACTGTTATTTTATTTAAGCTTCCTGTTATTGCTAAATATAGTTTTTATTTTCGTTTGTGATGGTGACTCTAAGGACGTTTGGTGTTTGATCAATCTCAACATGCAAAACCTCTGAAACCATTCAAATGTCTCTGGGCAGAAAATTTGTTTGATGGTGTTGTGTGAGAGGCGTCTAGTAGATCTCTTTCAGGAAAATACTAAACAAATACCAAGTCTGCCACAATGTCTAACTACAAACTGCACAGGTTGAATGAGTCAAAGCTTGATAAACCAGTTAGAAAACCATGAGGAAAAAGCCAAGGAACCGTGTCCTCATCACAGACCGATGCACCACAAGAACAATTCAGTACAGTAAATACAGTGACAGGCCTGTACACATGACAAATAATAGTAGATTCAGAGTATTTATGACATCCTCAACCTGTAGTGTCAGCATCATCTCCAAATGTTAAAGGTTCACAAACAAGATTACTTGTACTACAATTACTAATCAAGAAGAAACTATTTCAGTTACTTCAGTTACTATTACTGTACAGCTATACTGCAATACTTCCAAAAAGTATATATATATTTTATTTGAGCCACGTGAATATGATATGACATTAAATATGATCGTACATAATTGTGTTGTAGTACAATTTTGCTCAAAAAGGAGTAGGAAAAGCTGTAAACCTGTTAACTCCTGACATTGACATCAGTGATTCGCCTTTGCAGATTGAACTTCTGTACGTTACATTTGTTTTGTTTAGTGGATGAGCTGAATACTAATACCAGTGTATGTTTTTGCTCCAAATACAGCTCACTAATAAGCTTCTTTGTCATTTAGAAAATAATGTTGAAAAAAAACATGATTGATTGATGAAGGTATATTTGATATGACACTGTTGCATTCGGAAACATTCTGCCTTTACATAGACCCAATGACAATTCTCTGTCATCATTAACTGTCACACATTGAGCACATGCAGGAAATAGGTGACGAAACAAAACTCACAACTGCCTCTAAAATAGGAAGAGCTCACAGAGTATTGTGAGAGCAGGTCATACATCCTGCACTGCACCTACAGCTGCAGCAAACAAAGATTCAACTTTTACCAAACACTGTTTTTTACGGTAAGTCAAATTCTCTGCTGATTATAACTGAATATATAAATGAATAAATCTTGTTGGAAAGATAAAATTGTGACACTACTTCTAGAACCAGGAAGTGCTGCACACACCTTAAGCAATATCATATTTAGCATCATGCACACAGATAAAATGTGTTTATTTAAAAGTCTTTACTAAAATGGACTCATGTGACCTTCGCATCATGTTAGAATGTTGTTATCTCATCAGAAGTTTACCTGGGGTTGTGTTTTGTTTCATTGACACATGTTTGAGCAATTCTACGTTATAATTCTGTCTACATCTCTGAAGCTTAAAATACGCTGATCCAGCTTGTGATGTCATGAAGCAGTCGTGACCTTTTGTAGCTTGTATGTTGAAAAAACAAAAAAACAAAGAAAAAACCCCACAATATTTCTGTAATGTGGAAATGTTATAAAATAGGTCAGAAAATAGCACAGTATAGGCCACTTAAATTTGAAGATGAATTATTTCTAACATTCAATGATTTTACAGATCACAACAAGATGCAGGATGCGTTTCTCCAGGTGTTCATCGTTGCTCTGGGCCTCCTCATGCATCCGAGCAGTGACCACAATCATGATTTGGACGATCCCTTAACAGCTGAAATGCAAGACCGTGAGCAGTTACTGTCAATGGAAAAAGAGAAAATCAACCAGGAAATAGCACAGAGTTTCCAAATGCTGAAAGAAGAGAAGAAGACAGCAGAAATGTTGGAGATTAATGTGAAGAATGGCAAAATGCAGAAACACCTGGATGATGATTCAGTCTTGGCAAAAACAATGAAAACAAACAGTCAAATGGATGTTCAAACATGGCCTAACCAAGATAACAACTCAAAAGTATTACCAAGCATAAAATCAACTGACAAACAAAGTCACGGTAAAGAAAGTACATCTGAAACATCAGATAGGGGCGAGGATTATATTTGGCTTTTGTGGAAAACACTCTCAGTCATTTCATTCATACATTTTGTCAGGAAATGCAGACAAAGAAAATCCCAAGTGAACTCAAATGTAACAAAAACAATTTTTCTGGCAAATGCAGCTGAATATATGTCAGTATTAGATGGCACCACACTGCAGAGTTTTTATTCTCAGTGTGTAGAACCAGGCTCCATTAAGAGGCACAGAGAAGAGGAGTTTTTGGATGGATTTGTGAGTGATCTACTAGAATCTATGAAGAACGTTTGTCTTGAAGTTGGCGGCATGACGATTGGAACTGTGGATATGGAAGATTTGCATAATGTTGTTGTTCCCCTCACTCCCCCCGAGTCATATATTTTTAAGTGTTTATACAATAACAGAACAGATGATGTGTTGCTTGATATGCACATTTTTGGGCAGATTGAGCTCGTGAAAAATGCACAAGTTCAACACTGCTGTCCATGTCAGGCTTCAGATGCTCCAGATATCGTGTGTCTTCTTCATAATGGGAGTGATAAGATAAAGATAAGAAAAATAACTGACTTTGATGAAAGGTTTTGCAGAAGAGGCTCAAACTATCTGTCAAAAGCAGAAGTGAGCAAGTGGTTCCTTTGCACACTGAGACAAGCATGGTCACTTATTGCATTCAAATATGAGTTTGAGCTCTGCATTGATAATAGTAACATCCCTGGAACAGTCACAGTTCAATTTAGAAGTGGGGAAAAAATAAGTTTCACCATGAGTCCAGTTATTAGATTTGACAGTCACTCCTATTTCTTCATCACAGCTTGTTCTCTGAAAAACTTGGACACTTCCTGGCCTCTCTCCTTGTCCAAATATGAAGATACTTTTATGCATCAAATCGCTAAAGCTTTGCCCCCAAACTCTTGCCATATGCAAACTCTAGAAATCGCCCTTTTTCTCCACAAGAAACAGACAATGCTAACAGGAAGCAGTGACCTTAAGGATTTGCATTTCAAAACTGCTCTGATGCATCTGTTATTGACCAAGGCGCCGTATGAGTGGAAACCTGTCTATTTAGCAAATAGACTACAAGACGTATTGGACTTTGTGATGTCCAGCCTAAAAGTAAAGCGGCTGCATCATATCCTGATAGGAAATCCTCGAGCTAAAAGAATGATCCAGCTCCCAGTTTATTTAGTGAAGTCAAAACCTTTGAATCTCTTCCATCCTCTGGTGTTGCACAAGTGCCTTTACCAAAATGCTATGATGCATTTTGTGGAACTGCTAAAAAATGCTCCGATTTTGATAAATGACTACCTGGGTAAAAATAAACAAATCAGCAAACCATAGTAAAACATTCAAATATGGATGTTTGACAAAAACTGTTTAATTGTCAGACCTATTTTGTTGCCTCTGCCTCCTAGAGGAACAATCGTTTCTACATCAGCTCAAAATAGTTAAAGCAACACTGCAGACATTTCTAAAGTGGCAAACCAAACATTAAATCAAAAGGCTAAAAGATTAAAACACATGCTTTTATTTTTGCTATAAATGCATGCAGATGGGCTTCAGATAAATCTTTTGTATGAATGTATAAAACAAGAGCACTTATGCCATTGCCTGTATGCTTCATGTACATCCACCATGTAAATGATGTGAATTAAAGCCATTCCAAAAACTCAACCACTTCTATGTTTGATGAGTGAACTTAAAGAAAACACTGAAGACCTTTTAATTTACTACAAAAAACATTTAATAGTTATTCCACTGGTTGTATTCATCTATAGTCATTTCTTCTTCTTCCTCATCATCAAAACCAAAGTTGGCATCAAATGTTTTCATCTCCATATCATCCTCCACATCATCCTCCAAGTCCACTTCCCAGGGCTGACTGGTGACTACATTCCTGAAGGCTGATAGAATATGGGAAGCAGTTTGGTAAAACGATGTCAACTTCTGTGACGTATATAAAAACATGAGAATTTACCTGGGAGTTGTGCTGGTGAGCAGGTGAAGTCACAACAAGAGCACACAGAGTCATATCCGTATAACTCCTTCCACCTACCAAGCAAGCACGCATTTACTTTATACAGTGACATTTTTTATGTGCAACCAAAACCGAAAACTCACCTTTTGGTGGCTGGATCATAATTGCAAGCCTTGAGACCTTGAGTTGGAAGCTGTGGTCCCAGAGTGACATCACAGTGCATGTAGAGTTGCTACAAAACAGAATTATGAAAGTTTAAAAAAATTAAAATAAAAAGCTTGGTAGATATTTATACATTTACCTTTGTGCTTGAACTAGATGCCATAACCTTTAAAATTACAGCATTTATTGTGAACTTCTGAGTCAGCTTTGACAACCCACGAAGGAACCGTGACTGTGCAGACTCCTTACCATCCACCATGCAACTGTAATGAACAAATGCACATGAATGTCCTTGAAATGAATCACCACTGTACTCGTCATACTTACCCATAATTATCAATAATTGTGTAGTTGGGACTTGAGGAAGGAACTTGAGAGGGCGTTATGAAGCATTTGTTAATATACATTCTTTCATCTGCAGAAGTTGGTGCACCATCAGATTGTTTAGCCTCAAAGAACATTGGTTCTCCCATAACAAAGGGACTGGTCATCTCATTACCAAATTCTAAAGAAGTCAACAGTTAAAATTTCAATTGTGACTGGAAGCTAGAAGGAATACAGGTTTCATAATGCAAATACATGTTGATACATTTGGTTGGTTTACATATAAAAGCACATAACTGATAACATATATCCATTAAACAGTAATACTTGCCATTTTGAAGTATGAGTTGAACAGGACGTTTCCTTCTAAGAGATTTAAATAATGTTCCTCCCAACATCTTGGGGTGTATACCAATCTTGTAGGAGTGATGAAACCTGCAATAACGACAAAGTGTTAGATCTGGTATAGATAATTTGCAAAGACCAAGGCCACTTACCTGTGATACGTGCACTTAAGAGGTACATCAAAAGGCATCTCTCTTAAAATGGCTGTGCTTGGCATGTAGTGAATAACATTTTTTACAGTCACATCATCTACATTGCTCTGGAAAACAAGCATACTCAGACCTTCTTAACCGATATGACAAATATTGTAAACCAAAAAACAAACCTCTATCTTGAAATCACAGTCTGATGTCAGAAAGTACAAAAAATAATAATGGCTGCTTGTACCTTGGTTGACAAGACAAGTGCCCAGTTTTAAATATTTGTAAGCGTCCAAAGTCTTAAAGACATCTCTTCTAACTCTCGCATATATTCTATCAAGGTGGCACAGGACTTCCACTACCTTAGGATGAGGAGACTCTGTGGGAGCCATGGTCACACTGGGGAACAGTAAACTCCTGACTGAATTTGGCAGTGGCCTTGTACCAGTTTCAGGCTGGAAAAGAGCTTTCTGATCTGTATCCGAGGACACTACCACAAAGTCTGGAAGCATTCTATATTGAAAATTAGAATATTGAGTATATTGAGGTAACCCACTTCTGAAAGCTTTAGGTAAAGCTTCAGATGACACTTTCCTCGTCATTTTAGACATATTGTCCCATTCTAATTCTGCATTCTTGCTAAATTCCCCATTGCTACAGAGAAAACAACAAATTACTACTAAAAGCCTGGCTAGACAGAACCTCATTTTCAGAACCTGTAGGCCTATAAACTTGTGTCCAATAATCCAATGATCTAAGTGACCAAGATTTTAATAAATTTGAAGCACGATTCTCACAGCTGTTGCGAATACTAATCAACCAATCAGAAAAGACGTAGGAGTAGCTCTATAGAGAACTATAGTAGATTTATTAATAGAAAGCTATTTCCAACTATGTACTGGTGTTTATTATTACATATGGTTATGGCCTGAAAAAGTGAAAATATGTTTTAAAAACACATCTATATTTAAATTATTATTTTTTCCCGGAAGTTACGTAGTTCATGGTACCAAAACCAGGAAGTATCACCACACTTTGCGATAAGAG
>KN492078.1:22184-50368 GCA_000787155.1 Scartelaos histophorus
CAAGCCATAGGAGAAATGTGCATCATGTTGATGTTGAGGACCAGGTCGAGGCTCTCGGGCTCAATGCCTCCCCACTGCTCATGGGACAAAGAAGCGTCCAGGTGAATGGCAGGTTTGACATTGGCCAGCCTGTAGTGGGCTCTGTACGCTTCTATACTGAGGAGGGGAACAAAAGGGGGTTTGTCAAAACAGGTAAATCACAGCGAAACACTGCGGTGTTCTGGGCTGGGTCCTACAGGCACCACTACCATAAGGCTACAGTGTTATTATGGCTCCTCATTAACAGTGTAAATCCACATTTCTTAGTAAAACTACAATGTATTTTTGGTCTATATTTGTTTCCTCGAGTGAATCAAAATTAACTTGGCAATTTGTATGGAAATGTACATGATTTTGAAAAACACATGCTGGTTTCACAGTAGCACGTTCATTATTGACCACAGCGATATTTTATATTAAATATTCACCTGGTCAAAGATTGATGATCGTACTCCGAGGGCTGCCAAACCACATTACGCAAACTCTGAGAGAAATGCGCGACGTGCTGCCCGGTACCGGAGGAGATCTCCAGTGCCTGAAGAGGTTTGGTAAAGTCCAGGTTTTCCCGGAGGACCGACAGGATGGGCTCCTTGTTTCGATCAGCTGCGGGGGCGTTGAGCATCCTGCCAAATCTAAACTGACGAATAACGCTGTTCAGTTTCTGCAAAAACGGCCCAAAACCAAGACTCATCCAAACGTCCACTCACTTCCGCATTGGTCCTCACGTGATTCCCGCGGGGGGGCGTGTCTAGGATTATAACATTTTTAAATTAATTAATTATTTTTAGAGGGGGGCAAGGGCACTAAAACATGAATACAATTTAAGTTGCCTGAGCAATAATATTAATTGAACTGGGAATAGACATCTTTAGCAATGTCTGTATATAAATGGACAAACATTATTATAAATGTAATAATCAATAATAATAATAATAAAAAAAAAGATGACTACTGCACTACACGGTCTATGTGTGTAAGAGAATTCCAGACAAAAATAGCAGAGGACACATAAGTAAAGTACATGGGCTACAAATATATGTGAAAAATACATGTGAAAAATATATGTTCTCTGCTCAGTAATATAATTCAATAAAATACGCTACATCAATTGTGTGAGCCAAAATAGTCTCAGAGGTCGTTATTTTAATAGATCCATGTCAGACGTAGGCCTATCAATGCATCAAGAAATCACAGACCCGCCCTCTGTGTCCAGTGCACGTATTAGATCCATGTTTAAAACGGACGCAGGATCAGGAGTAAACGGCCCTGTGATTGGACACGTGAGGAGCCGTACGTAACATTTGATTGGTCAACACCAACACCTGCTAAAATCAGCCTTATTTGCCCTATAAATCCCCCAATGACCAGGACCCAGAGTTATTCTCCTCCACAGGGATCAGAATCACAACTGCTGTTCTGGTTCTGTGATCAAGTCAAGATGTGATTTGTGAACACTGGTGTTTTCATGCTAACCTCAGGCTGCATCAGGCAGATGCACATTAAGATGTTTCATCATTTGACGGACAGTTTCATTTGCGACTTAAACAATATCGACTCCAATCAAACGTTTTTATACAGTCTATGGTCTGGCATGACTGCGATTAATAAGTTAGCTTCAGACTAAAGTAAATGAAGACTTGCAATTGTACATACGCCTATATGTTGTTTAGTGTCCTTTATTAACTATGATAAACAAAACAGGTTCTAAAAATATGAGCACAGTGCTCTTATTACTTTGCCTTATGTCAATGATGAGTAAACGAAAGTTGCAGTGCATTAAGTGACCACAGGGTGTCGCGGTTCTGTAGGTTTGCAGTGTCTTTTAAAGCTGGAAGCATAAAGCAGCTTCTTACCACGCTGCTCACTGCTGAACATGATTCTGTTGGTATGGTTATTGTGAGGACGTTCAATCTAGATGTTATATCTTGTTAAGGTTTCCAACTTGCGCATATCCTGCGTGAGTGAAGAATAAGCAGAGCAGAGTTTCACATTTTGTTTTCTTTATTAAACTTGACGACTGCTTGTCAGGACATGATGCTCTCAACTGAGGATGGGACCAGGATGTATATATCTTAAGTTATAAGTTAAGTTATCTTATGTTATAACATCTAGATTAAGATTTAACATTTACATTAACATTTAACATTTAGGTGTAATATTTAATATTTATATTTAACTATTTACATTTTCTCCAAGTTGACAAATATCGCTTTAAATGTTTAAGGTTTTTTCGGCATGAGCCGCCCCATAGACACAGAACACAATTCAAAAGTTAGACTTAGATAAATAATTTGGCCAACAAAAAGGAATCAACATTTACCACTGCATTTGAAGTCATGGTGTCAAGTCTTAAAAAAGTCACTGAAAGGAAATGCTTTGGAAAATCAAGCCTTTTATTTATTTATTTTTTTTAACTTTTATTAGGAAAATCAAGCCTTTTAAACACCAGAAAAAACTTTATTGCAAACAAATTTGCGTATTTTACACAATTTGTACATTGTTAATTTTGAATAAAACAGTAAAAAAGAACAATAAATAAGTAACCATTACTACGATAACAAAACTTTACACATAACTCAACTCAAATTTGCACATCACTAGGATTGTCACAAGGTCAGTTCACAAAAGTTTCAGAATGTTCAAGTATTATGGGACAAATTAAGCATTATGCAGAAAAGCACACATAACCTGAGCTACATAATGCTGATGACTGTTGTTACACTGAGAGTTTAGTTTCTGTATTTGACTGCACGAAAATAAAAGACTATATTACCTAAAGCTAGTTCAGTGCATCCTGTTGGGACTTTGGGAAACTTTCTCCAGATTGATCGTCCACAGGCTCCACAGGCGTTTGTGGGGTGTTACACACATACAGTTCTCCCGGACCATTTTCCATCAGAGACTGATGTAACTGCATGAAAGTTTTCTTGCTTTCAGGTTTACTAGTTGTGATCACAGAGTCACTAAATATTGTGTTGGAGAAGACTGAGTTATAAGTGAATGCTGAGCCGAGAGCCGACTCCTGCACAGGCGACTTTGGGCGGTCAGAAGGGACAGCGCCTGTATCTCTTGGTGGTTTAACAGGAGGAGCTGGCTCATTGTGCAGGCCTGTGTCTATAGGCTTTGATGAACTTGCTTCATCTTGCTCTGTTATACTCTCAGAGACTTGGACAGGTAGGGGATCAAGTCTTACGGTGCAGTCATTACTGATACTTGTGTGTCTGGATGAACTCTCTGCTTTGGAAATATTACCCCCAGCATGAGGAAGGCTTTTAGTGGACTTGGTCCCTTTAAATCTCACATCTTTACCCACAGGTGTAGAGAAACAGTTTAGGCACCCGGACATTGAAGATGATTTTCCTTGGACATACAACACTGTGATTGGAGAACAAGCAACAACTCTAGTTGTTACGGTGTTTCCTAAATCTGATTTTGAGTCAGTGTCACATTCCTCTTGGTTTGTTTGCTCACTGTCTGTTGCATCTGACAGGCAGTGTGTAAACTTGCTCTTTGAGCCTCTTCTGAGGCTCCTGGTGCCTCTTGTGAGCCAGAAATCCTGAGATGGTCCAGGATCCTTTTTCTTGTCTTTGGGCATAACATCAGAAGACTTCTGCAGGTCATGATGTTGTGGAGTAGAGGCTTCAGTGGGAGGCTGGGTGGAAATAGAATTGTGATGTGGTTGGGGCCGCTGGACTGGGCTGCTGCCATTGGACCAGGGCTGATTGTCAAGGCTCACACTGAACTCTCCGCTGCTGTCACTTTGGGCTCGGCTTTGAGTGCCATTTGCATCTGGAAAGAAAAAGACATTTAGATCAATTAAATTAATCTACAGTAACATAACATGAAGACCTACAATGTGCTACTCAAGCCACTAGCCCATTATGCTTCTCATTTTCAGCTCTTTCTATCTGTGTTACTGTGTCTGCAGTGTATGTTGGTCGCAAAAGAAATAGGATGAGCTCATAGTTCTGCCTGTAGTTGGTACTACATCATGTCACCAACAGTGGGCAGTAAAACTAAGCTTTTCAGCTTTGGTTTAGCCAATGTGATGAGCACAGAGATTAAAATAAAACAAGGTCATAGTTGCAATTTGATGGATTTAGTCTAATTCCTGGACTGGTAATACATCTGTATGATGCCGGAATCCGTTAAATGAGAATCTACAGAGATTTACCGTGGTTTTGAAGCTCGTCGTTATCTTCCACTCCAGATGGCACAGCACTGTCATTTGATTCCTTATCTGTAGGGCAGAATAAGATGAACATATGATTAGAAAATTCCATGAAAACATTCACACATTCTATACTCCAAGAGGCATGATTCAATGACAAAAAAAACAACAAAAAAACAAAAAACATGCCATCTACCTGTTACCCACAGGTCACATACGTCAAGGGCAGTCTCAGAGTGGTGGTGGTGAGTGGGCACATGAAGGGTTTCTGATTTGGAAGGATGAAGGTTGAAGATGGAAGATATGATGGAGGTTGTAAAAGGTGAAGTCATTGTGTCCTCCGTGTTTATTTCTGTATCTGCTCTGTGGAGCATCTGGGTGCTGCCTGCCCACCTCTGACCTCTGAGCGGGGACGAGGGGTGAACTAAACTACTCAAGGCTGCAGTGGAGGGTCAAGGAATGAGAATGGGGTGAAAACAAAGATATTTTAATCAAATATTTTGGAAAAGTACAAAAACAAACAAAACCTGCTAATGCCCTTCTACAATGCAGAAAAAAAAATCTAACCTCAATTATTGACCTAAAATATAGTGCTGACCTAAAACTTTCATTCAACAATTTAACTTTGCAATGAAATTTAAGTTTTATGAAGTGAATTACTGACCATGACCATTTAGCTTTGGATTTTGACAATAAATATTGAGCTATGAAAATACGACACAATTACCTGGTCATACTCACAACACAATCAAAATGGCAAGTGCTAAAAATTAAAAAGTAGGCAGTAAGTGAATATTAAGCTAACGGTGGTTTCTTACACATGGAACGACGAAAGATGGACTTGGCTTTGTCTTTGTCCTTAAGTTTCTTCTTCATGCGAGGAAATATTTTGAGAGAGGCTACGTCCAAGTATAAATATGTGGTGATTTAGAAACAGATGAGGGGAGAAAGAAGGACAATTAGCAGGGAGGGAAAATACAGCAGAAAGGAAAACACATCATCACAAGACAAAGGAAAAATGTTTAAGGAAAGTTGCACACGTCAACCAATATTTTGTATGAATTCTGAATACATTTATGTCTCTAATAGCGCACACACTAACAAACCCACCACTGGTTTATTCTGATTTATTTGAGTTTTTTATATTCTGTAAATGTTGTTGAAGGAAATGCTGATGTTTTGTGTCCTTCACATGTTGATTCTACCAGGCTGCACTTCTCTGTCTGACTTGAGTATTTATGTTCAAACCAATGTTTTGGCTTTAAAGCAAGCAGCATCTTTTGTAGTAGGCTGGTGCTTTCTTTCTTGTCTGAAAGTGAGGAGGCTGAACCAGGTCTATTAAAATGTGGAAGCTCATACTCACTGCTGCTGTAACACGGTGGTGTCATGTGACCTGAGAGTGAGGAAGACGCCCCATCGAGGCCGATGAAGGAGCTGTTATTATGACACAGGAGCTGTGGATCTGTCCCAGGATGAGATGGTGAAGAGAGTTGTTCTGAACCACTATCACGGCTGCTAGATTTGATCAGCCTCTTCAGTTTAAGTGTGATCCAATTTCCACGCCTGTAAAAAGACAAGCACAAGCAGAAGAATTAGAGGACGACTCATATCATGCAGGACGTGCAGCTAATCCCCACACTAAGTGTTTAGACTGTAGAAAGCCTAATGACTATTAATTAATGTCAACTGAAACTTACCTTCTAGGAGGAGATGGTTCATAAAATTTGTACTGGTCCATTATCTTTTCTTCAAGCTTTTCCTTCTGCCTCCTCAGATCATTGAGCTTATCACTGAGTTGAGAAAAAAACCAATTAAATATTGTAAAGTAAAAATAAAACTCGGACACACCAGCTTGTCAAAGCCTGATGTAAGCGAGGCTGGGCCTGATTAGTACTTGGATGGGAGAAAACTGAGAATATCAAATGGCACAGAGGGGCCCCAGAGCCAAAATTTATTCATTGTGTCCTTAAGCAAGACACTTCACCCATATTACCTATTATGAAGTGCATGTGTGAGTGGGTCATGGTGGTAGTTGGAGGGGCAATGGCACAGATCGCTCTGGGTGGTTTGAAAAGCCAATATAAATCCAGTGGTTCATTCATGAATGAGTGTGTTCATGGCTTACATGTACTGCCTCTCCTCAACATGAAACAGATCTTTGTTTTCCATGGTCTGCTCCAACAAAGTTCTGTTCTGAAGCATAAGTGTCTCAATCTGGTTGAGTAGGTGCCGGTTCTCTTCCTCCAAGTTGCCTTTGAGCTGGTCCAGTAACTGTAACACAATTATTACAGACTTTATTTGTGTGAGGCACCAGCTGAACTTTGTATGTTGTGCATCTACTGTCATCGTGTACCTCACACTGATTGCCCAGTTTGGTGGAGGTAATGTCCAGTTCTTGAAACTCCTTTTTAAGTTTAGAGAAATCAGCTTGTAGCCAGGTGTGCTCCAGTTTGGCCTCATTAAGATGACTTTTAACTTCTTTGTGATCAGTGGTCAGTAACTCATGATCATTGAGAAGCTGACGGTAGGTTTGGTTAAGCCTTTGAGAAAATATTTGATGGACAATGTATATCAACAGTTTCTGAAATTACAAAGTGTAAATGTTTGTATTTCTCACCAGTCCTTCTCATCTCGGAGCCTGCAGCACTCAGCAGCCGTTGTCCTGTGTTGTTCTTTTTCCAGTGAGATCTTCACCTCTTCTTCTTTCAGGGTTTTCTCAAGTTCTTCAAGTTTAGTCCGCCGCAGTACTAATGTGTTGTACCTAAATGTAAGCCATAAATGATACAGTTTTTCACGATATAACGTATGAAAAATGTCATAAAATAAAGTTGTCAGAAATTCATAAATAATTCATAAATAAAGTTGTATGCAAAACCCCTCACCTGTCCTGCAGGGAGCGATTCTCCAGCTCTAGTGTGCGGTGAGCCTTTTTCAGACATCCATGTTTACCCATCAGAGCCTCATACTCCATGGCCTGTCTCTCGTGCAGGGCTGAGAGTCTCTCATGATCTCGTAACAGTTGCTCATGGACTGAGCGCAGCTCCTCTCGCTCTCGTGCTGCAGAGTCGCGCTCGCTCTCGGTCCTCGTCTGCTGCTGTTGCAGTTGGGCGTTCTGAGCCAGCAGAGAAGCACACTGGGAGTTCAGAGTAGACTTTTCCACCTGAAACAAGTTATCAGGTTGTTCATTTATAGCCATATTACGTGTACATTTGTTATAAAATAAAGTATAATTACCTGCAGATTAGCATTGTGTGTTTGTAGAACAGTGTTGTTCTCTTGTAAAACTGTAGCTTGTCTGTGAAGAGCGAGGATTTGTCCTTGTTGTGTATTTGACTGACTGTCGAGCTGCTTCACGTGGGCCTGCATACCCTGGTGCTCTGCCTCCAGTCTTGCATTCTAAATAATATGGGAGTAGTAAATCACTGAAGAATCAAATCAAATAGGAAACAAAGTCGCACTTACATTCCGCTCTACTTTTATCAGCCTGTCTTTAAGTTTTAGCAGCTCCTTCGTGGCCTCGTGACTTTCTCGTAGCCATTCACTCATTGCCTTGCCTGTTTCCTTTGGGGGAATAGCGCTCAGTGTAGATTCCTCATCTACTCTCTGTTGCAGAGCCTCATAGTTTAGCTTTATCTGGACAATGAGAAATCACAGCTTAAAATAGGTTTAATAATTTGTGTCTTATTTAAACCAAGTTATTGTGAACACACAGTTTTAAGATCCTGGTGTAGTTGCAGTGATGAAGATTCCTGTGACCGAGCTTCTAGTGCTTCCATCTTTTCTTCTTTAATCTGAAGAGACTTCTTAAGAGACTGAAGCTCAGACTCCAACATCTTAACCCTACTGTAAGAAAGAAGATTGTACGTGACATTCTTTACTCTACACTGTCTGTAAAATACTTACTTTGTATCAAGTACATGTGGATCCTCTTGTACATCGTTCATCTCCAGCTCACAGGTCAACCTTTCCAAATCATTGTGTTTTTGCTGATTCTTGAGCTTCTCGCTGACCAGTTCCTGTATTAAATACATGGCCATCATTTATTTCATGCACTTTAGGATGTGTATTGCAGAGGCAGTACCTCTCTGAGAGTGGCCAGTGTCCTCTGGTCGATTGCACTTTGCTTGCTCAGTTCTCTGTTGTCTCTCTCGATGGATTTGACTCTTTCAGCAGTATCCTTTAAATTCTCCACCTCTTTCATAAGAAAACGTGTCTCCTTTTCCAGACTGGCTATATGGAAATTACTGCGGTCTAAGTTTGTATCTTGAATTTCTGCCTGAAATAGAACACGTATCAGTTTTATCAAGGCGTCTTCTTGCTTGTTTTCAAATAAGGGTTCCTTACTTGTTGGTGAAGTCGTCTGTTTTCTTTTTCTAACTGTCTCCTCTCTCTCTCCAGAACAGTATTTTCCTGCTCGAGAGTAGACTTCTCTGTTTCCAGTTGCTCCAGTCTTCGTGAAGAAATGCGTAGATCTTCCAAAGAGGCTTGCAAAGTCTGATTTTCTGTCTCCAGCTCTTGAGCCTCGGCCTCTAGACGCTGAACTTTTCGATCTAAATAATTGACACAAACATTGTTAGATGTTCAAAAAAAACATGCTTAAGCATTTCTCAGGACTTACCAGTGTTTTCTAATGCAGTCTGTAAATGCTGGTTGAGTATGTCCAGGTTCTTGCATTTGGCCTCCAGTTGCTGTGTGTGTTTGCTGTTGTAGGAGGAGTACGTTGGCAGACCAGTGCTGGCAATGGTGGCATGGCTCAAGCTTGAGTTTTTTGAGCCAGAAGTGTGAACTCGATCTGGCTCAACACAACAAAGTCGCTGATTGTGGTAGATTTCATGATTTTCTAGGTGTTTTGAATGCATGCCACCAACTCTATTTTCCACTGGTCCCTTCTCCTGTGTAAGGAAATCTGTCCCTTCTGTAAAGAAAATCTTAGTTTGGACCTGCTCCAGTGCAACAGGGTATTCTTGATGGTAGTTCACCTCTCCATTCCACATCTCTTGTGCTGAACGGTTCATTTGATTCATTGAATGTGAGTTTGGTGATTGTAATTCTTTGGGTACTGCAGAGCTCCTTGGGACAGCTTTAAGTTCTTCAATTGTTTTCAACAGACTTTGGTTCTCCTTTTCAAGTTTTAGCATCCGGCTATGGGTATTTTCACTCACTTCTTCACTTAAACTTAGTGGACCTTAAAACACATTAGAAAGCCTTTTAGAGATTGCAACAAGTAGAAGCTCCACTAAATGTGGAATCACTTAATTTTGAAAAATTATCTTCAGTTCAGTGTTAGTCATACGTCACACTGTACTGCATATAATATGTCCACAAACTAGCAAAACACTCAAAATGACCCAATTTTGGAACAAAGCATCATTTTCAATGTAAGGTACCAGCAAACAAAAGAAGGAATGCATGCATTAGCATTCTTACATAATGTGGCCCCTCTCTCATGCAAACTCACTCACCCTGGCACTTCTCAGTCGTCTTAGAAAGTTGCTCCAGTTCCCAACCCAGGTGTTGAGACTCCTCCATACTCCTTCTCTGGGCCATGTACAAATCGAGGTTCTCTTCCTGCAGATCCTCAAAGCGCTTTTGGCCCACCTCTTTTTCCTGTACCAAGACTTTCAATAAGCTCAGATGGTAACAGTGCAATGACAATGTCGGTGTGCAGATGCCTCACCTGCTCTAAGTCATGAACTTGAGCTTTCAAAAGCAAACACTGCTTCTCAAGTTGATGGATTTTATCAGAGCGTGACCTCCAACCCTCCAGCTGCTCCTCCAAGACCTCTTTGGTCTCTTGTAACACCCTGTTGTCCTCTTTCAGCTCCTGTAAACAAAGACATTGTTTTAATGTTGTCAGTTTATTTAACAAGCTTGAGATAAGAACTGAGCTTCTGGTCCGTTCTAACCTCCATTTTAGTTTTGTAAAAGTCCATCTTGTGAAGCTGATCCCTGTAGCGCCCAATTTCACTTTCAAGCTTGTCTGCTCTTATGGCTCTCTCTCTCATGGAGTCCAGTTCATCTCGGTATGTCCGAGCTGTACGGGCGTCCACCAGTAGCTGGGAGTTCTAATAAAAACACAAAAGATAAAAGAACTGCTTCATTGTAACAGCACTGGACACATCTGCACGTTTCTTTATCTGACTTCAGTGGCTCAAACATCTGCAGTGTTTCTGCAGTGTACACTCTAATGACCACATGTGTGAAATGGTTTGTTTTAGACTTATGAGTCTTATGAGTCTTTTAGACTTATGAGTCCTCACCTCCTGCTGGATCCTCTTCAGCTCTACTGCCATGTTCTCCAGTTCATGTCTGCAGTCCAGCATCTGTTCAATTTTTTCTTCTCTGTGACCAGCACAAAAGGTGAGTTCTTTCGTTAGTCTAGAAGTGTTATTTAAAGGCCATAGAATAAAATGCAGAGGACCATCAATATTTACACATAAGTGAAGGAAGAAGATTTGAACAAGTTTACTGTTTTGTGACAGTGCAGTATCTGAAGAAATGCTAATATGGGTCAGTGGTAGAAGAGCTCTGCTATAGAATTTGCCAAGTATAGAGCAATGTGGGCCAATCTCCCTGAGGCCAACTCTTGTCCAACACTATCCCTTCCTTTTATTCAATATCTATTGGTCACAAGACGCTTCACTGCAATGTGCCTTTCAAATTGTCACAGTAAACCAAAACAAAAGTATCTCATGTGTAGTCTACATACAGCTCTTGCTTAAGTCTTCTGATCTTGGCTTTGGAGTCGGCCAGCTCCACTGACAGGTGCTGCTGAGCTCCTCTCTGCTGCTGCTCCAGGCCAGACTGCAGCCCAGTCTGAGGGCTACAGCCACCATCCCAGTCCTGCATTAGCTCTGTGACGGTCTGCTCAACAGAATGCACATGTATGAATAGCAATAGTAGTAGTAGTAGTAGTAGTAGTAGTAGTAGTAGTAGTAGTAGTAGACATGTTCTTTCTATACAATACCTCCAAATAGGTGTCTCTTTGGTCCAGCAGGCTGCGGATGTGTAAAGCCATCCTCCTGGCTTTATCCTCTAGTTCATCTGGTTGTCCCTCTCTGACCTCCAACCAGTGCAGATCCAAAACATTTTCCTGGCTGTGGGTCAACTGAGAATTGAGGACAATTGCACACATATTTTAGTTATAAATGCATAAGGACTTCTTGTTGACACTCTAATATATAAAAACATACCTCTTGAATATGTGCAGCTATTGCGGCTTTAGTATCAAATTCAAGAGTCTGGATCCTTTCAATGTAGCTCTCTTTATTCTCACACTGGATAAATAAATAATGCATTTTATATGTTCATATTTATATTTATATATAGATAGATATAGATATACACACACACACTCACGCACACACACACGCACACACACACACACACACATACCTGGACTGCACATCCCAAAAGCAATAGTAACAGCTTTTTCATTTCCTCTAGCGCTCGCTCTATAAAGATACAAGTCAATCATTAGTCCTGGACATAAACAGACACAAATGTTCTAGGAAAATATAACATAATAATATATAATAATATAATATAACATACCACAATAGGGAGTCTTATACAGCAGCAAGACATTTGGTAAGGGGGTCATGATTAACTGTTTAAGATGATCCTGTAGAATATAATATATTTAAAACAAGTAAATAAAAAGCAAGGATATGTCTGAATGGATTGAGTGAGGATTCAGTACATCTTACAATCAAATGTTAACTCAAGCAGCAGCTCCACACATGTCCATAAAAACTATTACAAATATTATTTTCCATAACTGTGCATTACAACACTAGAATGGGAAAAATAAAGGTTCTCTTGTGTTGCCCGGACAGAAGCTTTAATGTCACTGTATCACACAGATGTTTACAATATTTAGGACACATGTCTTAAAGAGAACTAGATAATCCATGCACAAGAAACTGCATCAACTACTGATTATCAGATGTAACTGGGAGTCCTGGGTCACTTCACACTCATATATACTTCATAAGGGATCCATCATTTACAGTATTGCTACATTAAAATAACAGATGCAGACACAGCCTATGGCATAACTTTCATCAAATTTATGAAAAACAGTTAATGTGACATAGTGAGTCTTGTGTATCAGTGAGTGCACCTGGTAATAAGCCTTGATCTGCTGGACAAGGAGACTCAGATTATGAATCCTGTTTACTTTGGTCAGGTCCTGAGGTGTAGTTGAAGAACCTCTGGGAGAAGAAAATACATTTTCAAGACACAAACATTCTAAATATCTACAGTTTGTGAACTAAAACCATAAACTCATTTCCCTGTATGCAATAGTACACACTAAAACATGTGTGTTTGATTTAGTCTTCAGTGTTCATGCTGTGAAATACATTTAGTTGTGACATTAGTATTATTGACAGCAGCAGTTTTGGTTCTTTTATCTGACCCTCACCACCCCCCACCCCCCATCTGTAGCACTGCTCCACCACACAGGCCCTAATCCCAGGGGGTCTCACAGTCCAGCAGATTATCCCGCCTCTTCCTTTCTGCACATTGTTTTTACAATTAAACCAGTTATTGTCAGTTATACCACATCTTCTCTCCTGTATCTCATTTAACATGCTGCTGTGCACAGGTCCATTCTGAAGGTCATCGTAGGTTCTGCAGGTGTTTCTTGGCTGATTCTCACTATTTAGAATTCAGCAACTGAAGGCTGAAAACATCTGATATTTTTGAGCCGATATATAGGGCAGATTTTGATCTTGATATTTTATCCAAATTATGTCATTGTAAAAATAAAAAGGGAGCTGGGCACTCATGTTTTGTATCTCTCTGCACATGTGTTAAAATAATGCTTTTTGTGCATTCTTTTTGCAGCTGTAAAATAAAAATATCAGCCTGTGCTAGATATGTGAGGCAGATCAGCCTCAAGAGCCAATCAGGTAAAAGGGGCAAATATCATCCTTGTTTCTGTATGGAACTACTCTGAAGTGACTGCAGACATGGCAGACTGGCAGGGGAGCATGAGTCTGTCATGTTGGAGGGTAATTCCTTAAGAACATAAGGGGCCCCAAATCATAATCTCTTAAGTAGTCTCTTGACAGCCTGTATGATGCCCCCTTGATTTGGAAAATCTGAAATAGTCTTTCCTAAATATTATAGTTATTTTACATAATTTAATTTCTTTCTGTTTCTATGTATAACATCATTTATTGTTACTTACATGTGACTCATGATGTCGTTCAGAAACACTCCATCCAACAGAACGTTTAAGTCAAAGAGCAAAGTTTGATCCTCAGGCATAAACGTCTTGACCTAATCATAAAAAATAAGTTATTTGAAAATAGAGTTGATGGAAACTTGTACTTTGAAACATTATCTCTGCATTCACAGAACCGACCCAAGTGACGAGTGGACTCATCATGAACTCCTCCAGGTGGGGTAGAAAAACTCCACTCTCCATGGTGGTGGCGACGTGGTGTAAATAAAAATCCTAATAAGTAACGTTACTCGTGAGTGTAGATGTCTCCAGATGTAGATGTGGACATCCTCTGACTCCGGCACAATCCTCCCATGAGCTTCACAAAACTAACTTAACTGGAGCGTTAAGTTTAGTTCCCTGGTTTAACATCACAAATGAATCTCTTCATCTAAAGTTAAATCATGATTTGTTGCCGTTTCGATACGGAGGACTCACGTTTGACAAACAGTCCGCTGCTCTGTGCACAACATCCTCTAAACTCCTCCGCAGACGCATCTGCCGCCGGGCCCCGGGCCCCTCCCTCCGCTGCCCGCACTTTTCACCGATAATCCTCACGCAGTTACGCGGCCGTAGATGGTGTCGCGATTTGAAATGTTTGGCCTACATAAAAACTCAAACATTCACACAAAAACGGACATTCTTGCAAACCAAATGCTGAAGAATAAAGAAATATCTTCGCCTTTAATCTGTAGTTATGACAACGCAAGCCCCGCCCCCTGCATCAGAACAGAATGACCCACTTCACCCTGCAGGACTTCACCCCCCAAGAGAACCAAGAGAACCAGGAGAACCAAGAGAACCAGGAGAACCAAGAGAACCAAGAGAACCAAGAGAACCAGGAGAACCAGGAGAACCAAGAGAACCAGGAGAACCAGGAGCCACCGGCTGCAGCGCCCAGCCCTCAGCTGAGTGTGTGCAGGTGAGTGTGAAGGTTATTACTGCTTAAACTAAGACTGATCTTAGTAAAAAACAAACAAACAAACAAACAAACAAAAAACTAAACAAAACAGAAACTGTATCGCCATCTAGTGGCACCACCAGACCACTGCTACAGTTTACCTGCCAATACTGTAGTTCTACTGGAAATTTGTTCTCCAGTAAAAGTTCACTTATATGGTTAAAAACCAACTCAATTAGAATTAAATTGTAGTTTCTTAAGTAAAAAGAATGAAAATAGGCCTTCTAGGCTATTCAAATTAAATATATATTATGTTTAGCATATATTATAAAAACGTGTTCTACAGTCCGAGAAATCAATGAAATAAGACAAGACTTGTTTGTTGAGATAATATAGATATTGACTACATCAGTTTCAGGCAGTTAAAAAGTTCATTTGGGAGTCAACAACAAAACATTTCTAAAACAATATTATATATAATATAACAATATTCTAGAATATTCTATTCACAATTTTGGACAGTTCATACAGTTGATTATGTGATATTATTACATTCATGCTTTAGTGCATGCTTCATTTAGTACATATTTAATTTGCAATCAAATATATATTATGTATATATATTTATATATTATAAATATTATGTCAAACAGATCATAGAGGTTGAAGGTTTAACTTCATCATTAATCACTGCATTTGAGTGTAGTACAGTGCAGTACAGTGTAGTACAGTGCAGTACAGTGCAGTACAGTGCAGTACAGTGTAGTACAGTGCAGTACAGTGCAGTACAGTGCAGTACAGTGCAGTACAGTGTAGTACAGTGCAGTACAGTGCAGTACAGTGCAGTACAGTGTAGTACAGTGCAGTACAGTGCAGTACAGTGCAGTACAGTGCAGTACAGTGTAGTACAGTGCAGTACAGTGTAGTACAGTGTAGTACATTCTACACTCATATTGAGTCATTTTCATTCTCCTTTGTCTTTGAATTGCCTTCTCTGTATTTGTTGTTTTGATGATTACTTCCTGGGTAACTCTTGGCATAACGTGATCTCCAGTCTCGGTCAAAAGTAGCTCTGACTTGGCCGATGATTGTCCTTCCTCTGTTTTTAACATTATTCTGCATCATGATTACAAGCCCCACTCCTGCATTGACGGCAAAGTCACTACCGACCCAGTTGTGGTTACCTAGAAAATACCACAATAAACATGTTTCAATAATATGTCATTTATAATATTTCAATCATTTATAGCTTACCAATGTATAACGCATTATCAGTCACCATGTATTTGTTGTGATTGAGAAGGTCCTGGACGTCCCCCTTTTTCTCCTTTTGACTAAAGAATCTCTGCAAAGAAAAATAAAAACACCAGTATGTGTATTATCCTCTTAGGACCAAATCCTGACCAAATCCTGCTTAATTGTCTCTTTTTTGTACCACTTCCAGGGAGCAGTTGTGAAGTTGCAAACAAAGTGACTTCAAGGAGGAGACGAAGTTGAAGGTGAGAGGGTGAGTTTTTTTCCAGTGAGTAATAAGCATGCGAACTTTGACCCCTCTCAGCATCACAGCTTCTCTGATGACCTCATCAATAAGTGACCAGTACCTGAAGGGAAATGTTTAATCTGCAGTAAACACAACCTACGCAGTAACTATTCTTTATACACTTGGCCTGTAGTAGTTCCAGTCATCACTGGGATTCATATAACCTGAGATCTCAGTACTGTGTAAAAGTACAATCAATTTAATCTATTACTAATAAATAAATAAAATGCTTTTGTGGAGATATTATTTAACAATATACAGATTTGTACATATTGTTTATAATAGAAAAAAACATAAATCAAATATAAAGTTTAAAAGGACAAATTAAGTGATACTTCTGCTTGTTTTTAATTCATTTTCCATTTTCCTTTCATTTGTGTGTAACACTTAAACCTCAAACACAGGTGCAAATGTGTAGTTAATGTAAATCCGCTTGTGCAGATGACAATGTTATGATGTTCTCAGAAACCCGACGTGTCAGAGGTGGAGTTTGACATCAGAATACCTGGTGTCTGCAGCTCCTCTGAGTTTCCTGTTGATCAGAGGGAGGTAGTCTGTCACAGAGATGAAGATGAAGGTTTTTGCACTGTAAATGACTTGATATATGGCGTCTACGTCTTTGGCCCGATCTTTAGCACAGAAGAGTTCAGGAGACGTCTGCATGAGGAAACATCAGAAAGACAAGACTCAGTTTAAGTCATTTTCAGACGTCATTGATTGGAAAATATCAAACGGAGCTTCATCGTCCAGTGAAGCTGTACTTAAAGTTATGTACTATTTTATAAATATAAATGTTTTACATGCAAGGGCAGTCAAATTATTTCCTTTCTATAAATTTAAAATTTAAAATGATCATATTTATTTTAAATAATGTCCTCTCTATGCTTTTTACTAGTTAATCAGAGGTCAGTGTTTAATATCAAAAATATTAAGATGGTGAAAGAAACAAATGAAAAGTAGTAGTATAAATAGTGTTAGAAGTAGTACTGGTTTAGTTAGTGTTATTTTTTCACTATTACATTTGGACCTGTGTAGTAGTTATTTTACTCCCACAGTCTTTAATTATTATTAGTATTATTGTTAGTATTACAAAGTCAAACTATTTCATCAGCCGTTGCTCACAGAAACATAAGTTGTGGCTTCAGTTTCATTGATTTGGATCTTCAGCGGCTCATCTCTCTCGTAGAGGGCTGAGACTCTCCTGGACCAGATGGTGGGGATGTAGTCTCTCTCATGTAGCTGCCAGTAAAAGGAGAAGACTCTGTGCAGGTCCAGAGCCAGACAGCTGCAGTTATACAGCACCAGCCCCAACTCTTTCCTCTGTAGAGGGACAGCAAAGAAAACAGCTGATCAAGCAGCCAAGTTACAGGGTTGACTGATGAGAGGAGAGACTAAGACGTGCGTATAGAGGTTAGGCTCAGCACACGCCAAAAAAGACAAACAAAGGTTTCTAAAAATATCCATTCAACTCTGCAAAATTATTTTTATACACACGATAATTATGCCTTTGCTTTACAAGTATGACAAGTGTTTGAAAGTGCCATCCAGAAGTCGTCTCACATTCTCTGCACACCTTACATG
Source organism: Scartelaos histophorus (assembly GCA_000787155.1). Taxonomy (NCBI): domain Eukaryota; kingdom Metazoa; phylum Chordata; class Actinopteri; order Gobiiformes; family Gobiidae; genus Scartelaos; species Scartelaos histophorus. The sequence continues at coordinate 39,652 of KN492078.1, forward strand.
GTGCTTGTGTTTGAAGCATAAACATACAGAAGTCATATTGGAAAAATAAACGTAATTAAAATGAAGTGCTTCTTCTTGTCCAGGCCCATCCCAGTGCAGACACTTAAATAATCCCTGTTAAACAATAGGAGGAACCTCACCGGTGTGCACTAAAGTAATAGAGTGAGCTCAGGCTATGTGCAGCTCAGCTGTCCCTGTAGGTGTGCAAAGGATGTCATTTAATTACATTTGTCTCACATTAATCTCTCAACTTAAAACCACAGCCACCATTCAAGGCCACAGAGGACAATACATTGCAAAATCATTCATATAAATTATCTAATTTAAGTTTTAATTTGACTCTGAACAAGTGCATACTGGTACTTACTTTAGAAAATGACCTCCAGTTCATATCACCACTGCCTATATACATATGCTTACGGTCCACTATCCAGAATGAAGAGTTCAGACCTCCCCTGGTGAAGGCTGTCATATTAACAAAAGTAACTTCAGCACCTAGAAAGGACAGAGACTATCAATGGCCTGGAACAATCAGTTAATACAAAGTCCCCAGTCCATTGGTCGTATGAGTTCAAGTGTGAATCCAGCTCACATCAATCAGGTTTAGCAGGAAATGGTTTTGTGACATCACAAACACTGTTGATAAATGCAGACATATGACTGACCGTGTGCTGCCAAGGCCTTCAGCTCTACTGAATTAGTCAGGCTGCTGGCAATCTTCAATTTAACCCCTTGAGATTTTAGTCTGATCAGTCTCTGGAACAAAAGTTGACCCTGAGAAGAAACCTGTGTCAAGCATTACTGCAGACAAGAATTTACAAGTGCGGCTTTAAAGGTCAATACAATCTCAGCGAGACTAATTACATTAAAATAGAGTACAGTGCATCTTTAGTAGGAATTAAATGGATTGTGCCTCCTAAATGTCCAGTAGGATAGTTGTGGACAAGCACACAACACTTTGTACCTGTTTTGCAGAGCCTGGTTTGGTTTCTGTGTCCCAGGAGTTGAGGTTCCAGACGGGTGACACCACCTCAATGGAATATTTGGCCAGATCCAAGAGTGTGTGGAAGCCAGCAGACAGGGGCATGCTTGTCTTTGCATCAGCAGGGAAGAGGTCCTCAGGAATATTCTCCACAAGAACAATGCTGGATATGACAGAGCAGGTAATTGATCATTATTTTATCATTTTATATCATTTTATCTCTCTCTTACTCTTAAACCCCACAAATGTCAGGATTAACCCATTCACCATTCAGGAGTGACAAAACAAGAGTAACCCTAATGCTAGTCCCAAGTTTAAGTTTAACCATTTTAAATATGCAAATATGTGTGATAGTGAGTCCAGAAAGGATCACTCACAGGAGTGGGTCATTGTACATTAATGAAACTACAGTTTTCTTACCGACAGTTACTGCTGCAGTTCTCCTCTGTGATTCCATCTTCACTATCTCCCCAAATGTCCACAGAGGAGAAAAACAAAGCCACCAGAACAGCAAAGCAGCAGACCAGGGCGAAGATAGCGATACATTTTTGTTGTGTCTAAAAAAAACCCAAACCAGACCCAAATTTAGATGTATCCCACAAGGTTAAATCAAAGCATTGCAGTTACAGTGATTATATAATAATTCATAATAAAAGAAATGTCACTGACAAACTTAACACTCATATTTTATTGAGAACATTTGAGTCCTGATGTGGTGAAGTGTGAATGTGCCCTTACAATCCAACATTGATGCAAGATTTAACTTTTAATGGCACACGACAAGATAATGATTAGCTCGCCAACTCTGATGCCCTCAGGTCAATATCATTGATAAGAGGTTAAGATGTGTGATCAATAAAACAACAACAAATACAGCAGTCCTGTTCCAGCTCAGTTAGAGACCACTCATTTGACAGCTCTTCTGCAGCTGAGGAACCCCAAGGTCTGGAGCACACACCCACCCGCTTTTGCAAATCCCACTTTAGACCACGAACAGGGGCCAACTCAAGTGGAACGCTCTCCCAATGAAGGCAAATTGACACACACTAAAGCGTCGCTGTAAAGCATATGGAAAGCCTTGGTCTAGAGTAGACTGTATATTACTGTAAAGCCCTGCTGAGGAGACTTATGACCTCTGTGCCAGGGGTAAGAAATGACACACAACAAAAGTGAAATTACTGTCTATAGTGGAAGATGCAACAATAAGGAGGAATGGTGTATCAGCCTCCACTGTGACACACAGTGTGGTCACATGCATTATGCAACAAAGCATTTCATTCTGAGGGGCTAAAAACATACAGAAAAAGCTCTTGTAGTTTTGCCGATGTTTGCATATTTTCCCAATCAACTTTTTGCTTGCTTAGCTTTGTTGCTTTCAATTGCTGTCAACATGGCGTTATATATACTCCCTTCTGTTGTGTCTGATCAATCAGACAAATTGCAGAATACAGTGAGAGTGGGCAGATGCTTTCATAATTTTCCCTTACTTAGTCTATGAAAGGTCAGCGCAATTCATGGACAGTTATCATCCTGTATCTTCTATATTTGGGGTCAGTGGGGTTGCAACTGTTCCAACTGTCAAAATGTGTTTGACATGAGGATGGATGTAATCCAGGGGAAGCCTGTCAGCGTGTGACAGGTCAGTCAGTGTACGGCACATGCTGATGTCAGCACAAATACATGTACAACTGTTTATCAGCACAACATATCACATCTGGTGCAAACTTAATTATGCATGTACTATAACCACTAGATAATTAGGGACCAAGGACAGAGCCCAGTGCACAATATGAAATATATGATTTATAAAGTCACTGGAGCCAATGCAATATCATATTGCAATAAAAATCTATTCAAACAGAAATGCAGCAATTGCACTTACAACTTCAGTACTTCATAGTAACATTAACGTTAAATGATAAAAAATAATATTAAATAATATTAAAAGAGTGTATACAAAATGTATTTTCAGTATAGAAGCAAAACATCACAAACATCACCTTCACGTGCTCTTGTGTGGCCGGTCCTGCCATGGGAGCAACACCTCATGGAACTTTTCAGACAGGTGTAAAATGTCTGCTTACATATCCGTCTGTTTCCCTGTCGCTTCCCCTGGACCTTCAGCCTGTCCCGCTCGTCGCTTTTCAAACTCTGTCTTCATTTTCAGCTCCTACAGCGTCCACACACTAATGCTCTCCTCCTCTGTGCTGTGTCCTGGTATAGTTCCCACAGCTATAACCTGTGCTCACTGTGAGCTTCTCCTCCACACCAACGCTAAGAAGCAGCAGACACAGACAGACCAACCCCCTTGTTCAAATGGCCAATACACACAGCTGTAGCTACAAGCCAGACACACCCTTCACTTGCCACCTCCCTCTCTCTTTCTCATCTTTTTGTTTCTTTTTATCGGTTTTCTGAAAGAAACCCCCATTGTCTGGTACTCCAGGGCTGGCTGCCAAACAGGATGGGGACAGTTTTATTAACAGTGGTACTGCAAAGTTCTGCTGCTTGAAGCTCATTAGGTCAGAGTAGTCACAGCATAAAAACACAAGCACAGGACTAAGCTTCATTTGGCTCATTTGACCAAACTTAAACTAAATGAATTACATGAAATAGAAATGTCATTGTTAACTAAATGTGCTTGCATGTTCGTTGTGTAAGCAGAAGTCCTTTCGCTGACACTGTGTACTGTATGTCAGAGCAGCATGTGATGGGAAACAACGGATGTAATGAGATATGTGTAAGAAACTGTAGAAGCTGAATGGCATTGAAGAGCAAACGAATTACAGCTTATTGCAGGATATAGATAAAAGCAGTTTTATCACAGACCTTAACCTTAACCACAGAGTTTATTTGGCCTTGATCTAAAACTACACATGTTATTAATACTTTAATTTTACAAACTAGTAATGACCTCCTACAAAATCACACACTGTTCATAGTGCAACAAAGTCATTGCAGTTAAAGCTGCTGTGGCAGCAGGTGACCTTTACAAGTCAGTTTCAGAGAGAAACAGACAGGGACACTTTCTAAAAGAGAAGTGCTGTTTATTTGTTTTAAAGAGTGATTAAATGTGAACTTATCGGCCTCATAGAGAGTATTTGCCTGTATACTCTGCCTACACTGGGTAGAGAAAGCTCTTGTTTTGAAGTGGCCATCAATAACACTATGTTGTAATGTAATGAAAAGAGCTGCAGTGCTTCACTCCTCCTGGTATAGTCGAACTTGGCCAAGCAATAGTTACAGCTGGACATAGTTTTAGCAGATTTGCACAGTAAATTACATGGGTCAGAACATAAAGCTGTTTTATTGTTATTTTTACATATATTATTTTTAACAAAAACTTTGACCCAATTTTCCGATCCTGATTTTGAGTGAAGTTAACTTGCATTTTTAAATTCAATTAAACTTTTTAACAGCTCCACTGTAAGGAAATTCAGATTCAGGGGAAAGTATTTTTGCCACACGCTGGCTTTGCTGTCACGACATTTACAGTATTTACAGTTGATTCCACTGTGAGGCAGGAGCAGGTACACAGATGCATGGGCAGGTAGGACTTTCTCCTTCACACCTGAAGTCCAGCAGCAGCCTCTATATCCACAGGCCACTGCTGCCACACTCCGGTGTCGGGGTGATAAGTGCTGAGTGAAGGCTGACTGGGAACAATGCCATGGGAAAAGGTTGGGCCGTGAGCCAATAGGAGCAGCGAATGAAGGAGCACGTAGGGTTAGAGAAGTAAAAGCATTCACTCTATAGCTTCACTACTGACATCCAAATTGAAAGGAGAGGAATGGATTTATCATAAATTATTCATGTTTTCCTTCTGAGCCTATGGAATAGTGATTTGAGTTCGATAGAATAAAGAAATGTATGAAGTGAAGTCATTTTGTTTTTGAAAAGTTGCTAATACAAAAACAAGATTAACCACCACTAATTTGTAAAAGAGGTACAGCCTATTGATTGGATATCCTTTTCCATCTACAAATGATGATGAAGAATTAACGGAGAGGTTAAAATTGACAAATCATGGAAATATTTAGTTGGATATGTGATGTGAATTTACTTTCACAGAGACACAAAACATTATCACACAAATTAACTCTGATCTATTGAATTTTAACGTAACTCAAATGAACAACATGTAGAAATCTTTGCACACCCATAATGAGATTTGAGTTAAATTTGCAAATAAACTCGTATAAACTCCAATTTTGCTACAGTCTCTCACAACTGTTCAGTGTGTAGAATGTTCTGTTGCTTCAGCCTTTCTGGTAAGACGAGGTCAGTTTGTTATTTGCACACAGTAAGTCCTGCTGTCATGCTCTGAGAGGGACATAGTGATCCTTGTTTGCTCACCTTTTCCAGTTTCTCTTTGTGTTTGAGGAAGATGGATGCTGAGTAGCCCTGTTGCTGGAAGGCGCTGGAGCTGCTACTCTTCACTGGACACACATAAACAGGAGCTGCTGGGGAGTCTTCCACTTGGAACTCGAATCTTGCATCTTCAAACACTTCCATCGATGATCAGTTAATTTAATTAAAACATACAGTAAATGTAATTTCATGCAAACTAAGAACGATTTTTGCTTGGTTATTTTCTCGAGCTGACTCAGCCTCCTCTGGTCTGGGACTTTATGGACTCTTGCCATTTATCCATCTCATGAATAGTTCCAGAGCCAGTTAAGGAGGGGCATGTGGCCGGCAGCACTGAGCTTTTAGGCAGGGCTGGGAGGTGCAACAGGAGACAACATGAAGCACATTATAGACAGGAAGTGAAGAACAGTAATCAGGTTTGGGAAAAGTGATAAGAGACACACTTTCTCACACTCAAACATATTACACTACATCTTTCACAAGTTGCAGCTTGTACTGTGAATACAAATGCTCAGAGAGACTGTGTCCTCTGCAGATTTCACCTCAAGAAACATTTTGTACCAGTCGTGAAAGTCACCATATGCTTGCAGCAAAGTTCAAAGAGAACTTAACTTAATCTAATGTTTTATTCAACAAAAACAAATGATGCTATTATTCAGATATTTAGTAGTAAATACATATTTTACATTTTGTTCATTATAAACTGCAATATTGATCGAAAATGGTTTAATGGTAGAAACAGTTCCATAAACTGCCTATTAAAAACCGAAGCCGCACGTTTTCATATTGACATCTTCATGTTAAGCCCTGGATTGTCACTGTATGTGTGTTAATTGATGTGTGATATTTTTGAACCCTACACTGACCTAGAAAATGCAAGTAAGTATCCAGCAGTGGGTTGAGATAGGGATTGGTTAAAACAGTTTTTCTCAAGCCAAATGCATGAAAACCTGAACTTGGAGCAATCAGGTTTTTTTTTTTTTTACTATCACAGATAGTTGGAACATAGAAAAAACAAAAAAATCAAGCAAACAAAAAAAAACCTATCATAGCATCTTCTAATATTGTGCACTATTCCTCCTGCTGCCTTGGGTGGATTCTGCTGACGTGGCATCATTTTTCCTCTACTCCGTGATGCTCATAAGCAGCAGTGGTCCATCAATGAGGCCTGCACAGTATGTAAACACAGCCTGTACCACATTCGTCTCATACATCTAAGTCTGGCACCTTACTGCTGCTTCATCATCCAATAATGCTGAAGACTGCACTGTGCCCATGCTGTGTCACCTGACAGTGGACTTTTACCAGACTTTATTCATTTTAGGTCTTTATGGGGCCCAATATTGACATTTGGGATGTGTGAAAACACACTCGTAATTGTAGCAGCAAGAATGCTAACTTTATAAAACTAAAATAAAAGGTAGTCGAGTATTTCATGGTGAAATTGACAGATTACCGGCAGGAGTGCAAGAATAAAATAGATGTGTGGGCACGGTTAAGGAAGTGGAGCAGACCAACTAAAGCCAAACAATTAGTTATGCACCGGCTTTCAGTGTCCGGGATGTAAAATCTAATGTATCCTGTGTAATAGCAGGGTACTCTATTCATTCCAATATGCATCTTAGAAATGATTTTGATCTTAATCGAAGAGCACATAATAATAGTCATGCACTTTAATTTAAAAGGAAACATACAATACACAGTATTGCAAGATCAACATTAAACTTAACATTGTGCAAATGAATAAACAGGCAAATCTTAAAAAAACATATATAAATACACATAGTGGCTGCTGAACAAAAGAGCATTTCTTTATTAAAGATATTTTGGATAAAATGTAGAGGAAACTGGGTTACATTCATATGTAAACATTGGTATGAGGCAAGGGACATGGGAAAACTTCCTTCATTTGCTTTAAAAGAATAAATAATAAAGATCTAGAGGCAGAGAGGCTGGTAACTGCCTCATGATGTGGTGCAACCCCACATTTACCCAACCCTGTTAGTTATTTGGTCAAAGACATCAACATATTCACAAAGTATGAAGAATTGGACATGGAAATGATTGTTAGTAATCATCATAAATGTTCCAATAAAACATTTAGCCTATGGCCACAAACATCACATGTGCATCACATGTGTTTCTTAAGGACGGTTTGATATTGGGCACTTGTGACAGAACATATTTGGAAGAGTTAAGGAGCTACATATAAGTAATAATTTCCTTATTACAAGATATTTTAGACAGTTTCCTGGTTACTTAAACACCCTTCCACTTTTATATTTGCTGTCTGTCATGTCTAAGGAGGTTATATGGACATACAAGGTCAAATATACGGGCAGGTGAGCAGTATGATTGCTAAGAACAATTAATTAAGTAAATAAATAAATAATAATAAGTAAATAAGTAATAATGTGCTTTCACTAAACAAAGGTTTATCTTGTATTAAGGGACTGCTTTTTCATACACCAAAAATACACAGAAATGTGCAATTTCAGTTATCCAAAGACTTGACTATGACAAATTTAAAAAAAGATCCAGTTGCCAATAGTATTTGCACCATTACTCTTGTTTGCTTACCACAGTTTCAACTTCAAATCACTAACAATTTCTGACTTCAGGTAAAGGACTCAGAACCAGCTTGAAACCCAGAGTCCTGCTCAACTGCCTCTACGTGACCGGAGGGTCCATGATGTTCACCTCCTGAAAGTGCGCTGGAGGTAAGTGTGTCTTTTTGACTCTCTACTGCCCCCTGTTGGATGTCAGAACTGCTCTTGGGCTCACACAGGGGACTAGGCAACCCCAGACTGGTCAGGGCATCCAGTGTGCCGTCTGGGTCCACCATCATATCAATGACTGCAAACATGAAACCAAAAAATAATAAAATATACAGTGAAAAAGCTCTATATAAGATTCATGAAATAATAATAATAATTATTATTATTACAACACAGACTCATTTATCTGATTAGGTGGTTAATTTTCATACCAAGTAACTGCCTCTCAACTCTCCTTAGGTCTTGAATGACATTTGAAATCTCCTGTAAAAAGAACATAAACAAAGTGAAGCCTGGCAGACATGACTTAGTGAGTGGAAGGTCTTCTGTGTTTCTCTAGAGGTGCTGCACCAGGGTCACTGTGCCTCACAAATGCTTTATGAGGCCTGGGACAGAGTCGTCCACAGACAAATCTCCTCTGAGGTTATTTCAGGCCAGATTGAATAAGAGTCCAAATGTCCTACTTTGCTGTTTAAAGGAACAGCTTATTTGTGTCATCTTAATATGACTGCACCTCTGCATATCTCAGCAACACCACAGTAGTTGGACTGGATGAGTCTGTCTACAGAAATGAGGTGGAGCATTTGGTGGTGCAGAACCAACAACTTGCTCCTCAACACAGCCAAGAGCGTGTTGTGGATTTTAGGAGGAAAAAGACAGTTGTCCATCTGCTGGTGATAAGGGGGTCTGTGTGGAGAAGGTCTTTTTGGGTGTTAACCAGGGAGGACCTGACCTGGGGAATCAACACCAACTTCTGAGGGTTCTCAGGAAGAACAACATCTCTGAAAAGTTGCTTGTGTCATTCTACCTCTGCTCAGTTGAGAACATTGTGACACACTGTCTCTGTGTGCGGTTCTCAAGCTGCACTGTGGCACTGAGGAAAATGCTCCAGGGGGTCATAAAGGCAGCACAGAAAATCATGGACTGCCGTCCTCCGTCTCCGGAAGAGCTGCACAGTTCCCACTTCCTCAAAAAGGCCAATTCTATCTGGAAAGACTCATCACACCCTGGTCACAAATAGTTTGATCTGCTGCCATGAGGCACGAGATACAGGTCCATAAATACAAGGACAAACAGACCTGAGACCTGTAGTTTTTCACTAAATGGTTCTACCAAAGCACAGTCTTTACATTTATGAATGTGGATGTGTATGATTGGGATATGTGTGTGTGTGTGTGTGTGTGTGTGTGTGTGTGTGTGAGGATTTTTATGTACATTTTAGGTACATACTGACTATATTTTTTACTATATTTTTGTCTTTTTTTATGACCTTTGCACTGAATGAGGACTGCACTTAATTTAGTTGTATCTGTTACCATGACAAATAAAGATATTCTACTCTATACTAATGAGTAAGGTTTTGTATATGTTTTTCCTTATATATCCTTTATCACAATATGAAATGGCAACATTAATTTAAATGACAAGTATCTTGATTACCAAGGCTGCTGGAGAACTTTGACTCAGTGTCAGTGAGTGTGGTATTTCAGTAAAAAGTCTCCCAGTGAAACTGAGACAAAAGAGTTATAAATGTGTCATAGTAAAGAAAATGCATCATTTAAGTTCAATACCTTGTTGGAGCTCTTCAGCAGTAAAGAGTCGTGCTCATCTTGCAGTTTGCTTTCAATCTCATCCCATTTTCGTTCTTTGTCTTTGAAGAGAATCCTGGATGCCACATTGGTGAAAAAAATAGATGAAGGGAAATTATACAAAAAGAGATTTTTGAACTGATTTATATATTGAAATAGGAATCATAAAAATACACAGACATATACAGTCACAAAGCCTCCAGAGGACCGACCTGATTTTGCAAGTTGTCTTGTCCACACACTGGCGTATTCTGGTAGATAGTTGTGTGACTGATGTCAGCATTAAGCTGTCTAGTATTGCCTAAAGATACAAAGACAAATGCAGAATAAGTTGTCAAACTATCATATGTCATAAAAAACAAATTTACTATAAGTGATTGTGAAGTTGGCCTTGTATGGTTGGTTATTATATAGATTATTTTAATATTAAATATTAAACTAACTGAAAACACATGTTTCTATTTTGGTTAATGTTCAGAGACGTCTGATTAAATTACTGAATCAAACTACCATACAAAGAGTCACAATACTTTAATAAAATCTCACGGGACTTTCTGTTCAATTCTGTTCAGTGATCCTCACAACAGTGCAATAATGAGCAGATACTCACGTCCTCCCTGTTCCATGTTTGACGGCGGATGGAGCGTGAGCTTCCTCCTTTAGGCCTGAGCTCCACAGAACGACCGTTAGACTCTGCCTGAGCACCTTTGGGGTCTACAGAGTCCTCAAATACACGCTCGTCCAGCTAGATCCAAATATCACACATGATGTAATTAGTGAAGATTCTTTTCACAGAATCATTTTGTTTAACTTACTCTAGCTCCTGGTTCAGTGGCTGCAGGACTGACTGAGTCAATCTCTCCTGCCACATCATGGATCTCTCTGGCTAACATTGCCAGATCTTTGGCCAAATCCTGGCTAATTCTACCAAAAAAGTAAAGTAAAGTCAGTACCAACTCTTTGAATGATTGTTTAGTTAAATGAGTTAAAAAAAATAT